>JAECMU010020161.1:0-19025 GCA_016106625.1 Dracogyra subfuscus
ATTAGATAGATAGATAGATAGATAGATAGATGATAACAATGAGAACTCTGAAGGATACTTACTGTCACAAGCTGTACCAGTCCACCTTGTCACACAATTCAATTACGTATTTACAATTGCACCTCTTGTCACAGGCATCACCATAATAAAAATCTTCACACACTATATATAATAATTAAACAAACATTTAGACACAAGAAGAAAACAAAACAATACATTGCACGCTGGCTGTCTAAGAAGGTATGTTAGATTCAAGTCCTCTGAGAAGGCAAGTCTGGGTCACTATGATTTATTTGCTTTTAAATTGTTTACTTGACGTTTTACTGATGTTATTATTATTGTAGAAATTTTAACCCATCTTGGAACAAGATACCAAAACCAAATGGCTATACCACCTGTTGTCCGGTTCCATACTATATCTCTCAATAATGCACAGGGCATTTCAAAATTAGACTAACGAATTACTATTATAGTATACATTATGTGCTGTTATTTGTGTTTCAGTTTCAAATATGTTCAGACTTATGAGCCATATGAAAATCATATACTCCTGTAAATGGACACTATTAGGTCCCTGTAACTGTCTAGACAACTTACTACGATTATCTGACAACTTTCTGATAATTTTTCTTCAGTACAAATACAAAATGAACATGTAAAGGCAAGGCAATTAAACCAATGTTTAAATGATCAGCATTACAACATCGAGTGGACATCTAAAGACAACATATATTTAATTTTAAACAAACTTTAAATTTTAATAATTACTTGATTTAATTACAAATCGTAGACCATCTGTCTCAAGTTAAGAACATTTTATAAGTATTTACCCATAGAAACCGGACCTCCATAGATATGCATCTCCACCATCAGGAAATACTATTTAAAATACGGACTCGTAAAAACCGTATAGCTATAATTCATCGTCTTTTGAGCACGTATCTTCAATTAAAAAAGGTAGTTATACCTATTTGGAATTATTTCTGTAGTGTGTGTAGAATTAGCTACTAGTGTGTTTTAATATGTAACATTTCAACCTCGTCTAGTTATTTGTCGAGGCAGAGCCGATTAACATAGACTCGGTTGATATTTTCCACGTTAGAATTTTTTTTATTTTGTGTCAGAAATTTAATAAACATAATACAGGATTCACATATTGAGTAAAATTAATAATTGCTTGCCAAACTAAGTGAGCTAACTCTTCACGATCGTTACAACAGAACATTCGATATAACGGCAATATATGTACACACCAACTTTTAGTTTGTATATAATGCAGCGCACTAAATAGCTATTATTGATGAAGAATACTTACATTCACAAGCTGTACCAGTCCACCCTACTGGACATCCAGATTTACACAAGCCTGTCTTCTTGTCACAAATCTCGTCCTGATTTCCACAGTTACACTTTTTATCACAGTTTTTACCATACCAGTAATCTGTACACACTGTTTTGAAGGGGAAAAAAGTTAAATAAAATCAGAGTATACATTTTGCAAACCAGAACTAACTGTTTATTAAAGTAATTAACAACATCACCGGTAGAGCTAAACTATTTTATTATTTGAATATGAAACAATTAAACCTGCACATTAATGCTATGGTTGTGTAACGAAAAATCAATCACGGAATTGAAGTCGCAGTTATAGGCAACGATAAACCAACAGAAACGTGATATTAAAATATGCAGTGGTTACTTGATTATATGATATTTGTTGTACTCTATATTTTTTAACTATGATGAGGACGATGATGACGATGGTGGTGTTAGTGGTAATGGTGGTGATTCGCACGCACGCAAGCACGCACACACGGACACACAACATTGACTCTACTTCGACTCACATGTTATTCCTTTGTATTTTATATTTTTCATTATACGACGTGTGGTTGACAATGACTCTACATTATTTACTATGTTCTGTTTATTGCCATAATGTGCCACAGTATAGTGGTGTAGTAACTAACTCGACCTAAAGTGTCGTGAAATACTATTACATGTTGAAAGTTCGCTTGCGTGACCCATTTTGGCGGAGTCAAATATATATTGGGGGCTGATTAAGATCGAACTGAACACGAAGTCCTTAGTAGACTCGGGAGTATGCTTCCTCATGCAATGCTGCAAACTAGATGTCCTGCACTGTGCATGCACAATTCATCTATGCCGTAACATTTACTATCAGTAATGTTTTTGATTCAGCCCAGTCACCCCCCCCCCCCCCCGCCTCACCCCACACACAAACATACACCAACACCCTTGCACCCCCGAGCCTCAACGTTTTTCAAAACTAACCTGAGGTTTCCTACTAAATACAGTTATAACGTGTGAATTATCATGTTATATTACTGCAGTAGTTTGTCGTTGGACAGTACATACTCTATAATAGGTTTGAGTAGATAATCGACACATATGTCAAAAGGTGGACATCGTAGGTTATTCAATTATACCATTCATATATTAAAATAATGTTTGTATGTGTCAATAGTCACACAATTTAAGTTTAATATTAAATTTAATTAAACAAGTGACGTTTTGATTTCTGCTTTGTATATAATGTATGTATGTATGAATGTATTGATGTATTGATGTATGAATTTGTGAAGGCAATACAGGATTTAATTATCCCCTGTGCCTGTGCGTTAATATCTATGTATGCAAAAGTCAACCTCGACATACATACAATATATATATATGATGCTCCCGCCAGCCCAGCCAAAGTGAAGGACCAAACACGTGTTTTATAGTCAATATCAGCTCCTTCATCATCTGACTCCATAACAGAGTCCATCGGCAGCTTCATTGTCATCGTCTGGTTCCCGAGTAGAATAGTGCAGTCCATCAGTTGAACGTGCAACCCATGAATATGTTAACCCTATAGGTAATGCAATTTGGTGTAGCTTACAGTCTTCTGCACCTCGACTACAGTGTGCTCTGGATGATATAGCACTACATGTACCACAGACTGTTAAAGAAAACATATTTAGATTTCAAATTGTTGATTTAGTACATATGTTGAACACAATACCAGGGTCTTCAGACACAGACCATAAGTTAGTATTATCACAGGAGGATGTGATCATGCAACCGATTCAGGACAGTGAATACATCTAGCAATGGTACATATGGCTGTCTTTTGCTCTCACAATTTAAAAAAAAACCCCACATTTTAAATACATGAATACTGTCCGTCTGGATGCCAAACGTTGCAGTGGATCAGATTGCTCTGATTATATCTCCCGATTTCAAGAACATTTGAAATACATGGACACTGTCCGTCTGGTTGTCAAGTGTTGCAGTGAAACAGGTTGAAAAAGAAAACCCTTGGATACGGCAAGTTCTTGGGAAGCTATTGGTTTGGGTACATGCTTCAACTACTGCTCAATTGACACTTGAGTGTTTGGGGTCATGTTGGGGCCAACTGCCAAACGTGGTATGCATTTAACTATGTTGTTTTGTTATGATGGTTTGTGCATTAATTCAACATGTTCTTGTCAACGCACGTGCATCCGTTGCAATTTAGGCCATCCTACCAAGTCATGTGAAAAGCAAAATGCAGAAAGGCTGTCCTCATTGGACGAAAACATATTCCGTAATCCAAATAGAGGGGGGTCCTGTGGTGGATAAAGATGCTGCCCCACACCATGACGCTGCCACCACCGAACCGGTGACGTTGCCTAACATTAACGTCAGCGAAGTGCTCCCCAGGACGTCTGTAGACACGAACCTGACCGTCGTTGAACTGGAGACAAAACCTGGACTCATCAGTGAACATCACTCGTCCCTACTGAACACGTTGCCACCGCATATGAAGCATCCACCAGTGACGTCTGGCCTTCTGTGAGGTAGTAGGAGTGGTGGTCGAACAGCCTGGTGAGGGCAGCGTAGATTATTGGCTCTCAGACGATTGCGTATGGTTTTATCAGACACTCAAGTTACAGTCGCAGTCCGCAGATTGTCACATAATCGGCGTGCGGTGGTTGTGCGTTGACGTAGAACCATATTGGTGATTCATCGGTCCTCTCTATTTTTAGTGCTTCGGGGTCTTCCCAAACGTGGACGATTTCGAACAGAATTCGTTGCTTGGTACCGTTGCCACAGTCGGCCAACGACACTCTGACTGACACCACGTCTCAGAGCAACATTTCGTTTCGTATTGCCATCCTGAAGCCAAGCAATAGCCCTTCCTCGATCTTCGATAGTCAGTTGACGACGTACCATTGTCGAATTTGGAATGTGCACCGTACACTAACGCAAGCTCCAATTATACGGAAATTCAGCATTGGGAACATGGAATACACGTGCAAAGCGTGCAAATGAAGCACTTTGTGAAAAAAACAGGTTATGGGCACTTAGCAGACCTTTCGCTTTCGCCCTAATTTACGTACAAATGTAAGCATGTTTTCGCCATTAGAACTAGTTGACAATGTCAATGACAGTGGATTTTAATTCATTTATGGGTTGCTTAGACCCACTTTCATCAAAATGGAACAATACCATGCGTGACATTATGGTCTAGCTAACATAATGACATTCAGAAAATAATGTAGAAAATATTGTCTGACCCTTAAATTCTTTTAAGTAGTATATATTATGACTGTCAGTTTTAGTGTGTGTTTGTTTTGCATAAACCTATGGTTATGGATGTATATCTTGGTCGTACCTGATAACTCAAAGTGTTATCATTTTACTGGGAAATGTTTGATTGATCTTGGTTGCAAAATGTTCGGTAGGTAGCTTTTTCATTTTCAAAATCCATTTACAGCACTTCTTGTAAAGTCAAATTGCCTCTTATTTTTAAGTCTTCATTTTGAATTTTGAAACAAAAAAGTAAGAAGCTTCCTGCAAAGAAAGTTTACATGTAAACATCGTCTGACGTTACAATCACTGGTTTTCCATGTGCCGGTATTGAACAATAGTTGGTGTAACCTCAAGCTCTGGCACACATGTTTTTGACAAGAATGAACAACATCACAAGTATCATGGTATGCCATTTTCCTATCCAGATACCCATGAAGACAAACTGTAGAGTTAGGAACAACCGATACGTTTTGTACCTCATCAGATCTCACAAAGCAAAGTCGGCCTTTCATGCGGGATAATTTGTTCTGTTGCAACACCATCGACCAGAAAGCTAAGTAGTAACCAGTATGGAGATTAGCTAATTGAACAAATTTATCTCCATAATGATTACGACAACTTTGCATAACTGAAGACAAACTATTTGTCCCAATCAACAAAGGTACAGATGAGTTGTATTCTGAGTCAGGAACAACTAAAAACAAAGAAGGTAATGGGTTATCCTCTGAGCTTCCCATCAAGTGCAAAGTTAATTCAACATATCCCAGATATGGAAGACTTTGTCCATCTGCACACTCAATATTCCATATGCTTTGAACTGGGTGTAATTCTGGAGAATGCAACTAATTAATATAAAAGAAATTGCGTATAGTGGAGACAGTACTACCAGTGTTCAGCAACGCTCAACATAATATTTCATCAACACTAACCTCCACTTCATTTGCATCCCCAACCAAACCATGTGGAACAAAAGTACTGTTATGTACATTAGTGGATTTCTTGAAACACAGGCCACTAGTCTGCCCCTCGACTAAGGTCGACTCTCGTTTAAATTATGGCGTCTATGGTCAAGTCGAACTCTGCAACCAATGGCAAGATGTCCATATTGGTGATAGCGAAAACACTGTGGACCACTGTTGTTTCTGGACTCCTCTCGTTGATTTTGTTGACAATCACGATGCCTAGTATCAACATACGCCTCTTGCCTTTCTTGTGGTTTCTGCCCCTGATGGATTTTCTTCTCCAGTTCTCTAAATCTTGTTTCCTGTTGATAAAATCTGACAGTAATCTGCTGAAGTATACCTTAAATGTCAGATAAGACATCCCCAGACTGAACACTGGAACTAACAGATACCATCTTAGAAGGTGTATGTTTGAGTTGACTCATCCTGTCCTGATGATCTTGCTCAATGATCCTAAGTTCAGTAACCAAGTGATCAAACGTATGACAAGTGTCAAACTTGTGACCTGAACATTATTTCAACTCCTGCCTTAATCCATGCCATACTCTGGACCTTAGCATATGATCAGTGTCTGATGAGTAAATTTCACCTTTTTCCAAAGCTTGACCAATCAGGTTATCTAAGCGGCGATTCCACGATAAAACAGACTCATCATCACCCTGTCTGGCATTGCAGAACCTAGCCATTAAAGACTCAGTGGAAACTACAACCCCATAAACACTTTTCAACTTATCTATCAGTTTGAAAACATTTGCTGATGCTCCCAATCTCATAGCTACTCGGGCTGCATCACCCTTGAGGGAATGACTGATTGTATGAGTTATTGCAGCTGAAGAGTGTATATTACCCTTCATCAAGTAATCAACCTCGTACAACCAAACATCAAAGCCAATATGACCCTTGGCCGTAGGATCACCTGAAAAGTAGGAACTCTTTATATTTGGATAGTTCATGGCAGAAGCACCCTCTTGCGTTGGCACCTTTTCTTTGGATTCCATGTACTGAAACATCCATTCTTGGAAAGCCTGAGGAGAATCTACCTTCGGTGTCACCTTCATTTTAGCAACACAGTCTTTGCTAAGGCTTTTAACTCATCGTCATCCATAGCTTCAGCCATGATATCAAAACATCTACTACCAAAATAAATCAATGGCTTCTGAAACAAATGTAAAACTCAGAAACAATTAATAGATGTTAGTAGTCTGCAATGAAAACAAAAGTAATTATATCAGAGAACAAAACTATATACAAACATCTGAAATAAAAACAAACAAAAACATTCACATTAGTATGTATCAACTGAACTGACCAGTGTAAACAAATCAAAGTTAGGTACACATCAAAGAATTGTCATAAGCTGTAGATTACCCTACATACAAGTAATCTATTAAATAACACAAACAAATGTGTTATGTCACGGAACACTATGTCACGCTAAAACCAACACATGCGTCTTACAACACAAGACCAACTCAGCTGAATACCATGCAACTCAGCTAAATACATCTTAACTTGACACAACTCAACGTCCCAGCAAGCTATACACACACAGTCCGGGCAAGTGAAGTTCAATGCTGTAAAGTAAAGTATTTACAGTATATAGTTAAGTGGTTAACTATATAGTAAAATAAACTACACACCAAAGTATTTATAATTTATAATTTGCATGAGATATAGTAAATATTCAGTTGCAAATGTGCCTAGCGTTCAGTGTGTGCATGTGTATGTATGTATACTATATCCACCCAAATTTCCTATCAGTCTTCAACAAAATGTATATATTTGTTTTCACTTAAATTAAAGTTTGAAATTATAGCCTAAATTTATAACTAAATTATTTAGATTATTTAATAACTAAATTATTTAGAACATTTAATAGCCCCGATAGGACGACAGAACATAGGTCGTAGATAGCAGCAACTCAAGGATTTCAAGATCGTGTCTATTTCAGAGAATGAAAAGCATGTCCTTTCTGGTCAGGTGAATTTCAAAAAGTCCTTAATCACCAGTTGGCT
Source organism: Dracogyra subfuscus (assembly GCA_016106625.1). Lineage (NCBI taxonomy): Eukaryota > Metazoa > Mollusca > Gastropoda > Neomphalida > Peltospiridae > Dracogyra > Dracogyra subfuscus. Next base: position 7,559 of record JAECMU010020161.1, read on the forward strand.
TAAACATATCAGTCAGTAGGTGAGTACTGGTCAGGGTCAAAGGTCAGTAACATGAAACAAGCTACACTAACTGTCCTAAAGTATTGACCCTTAATTAAAACCCAGTGTATGTGTGTATTTTGTATAGTGCAGTGCCATAGCTTAAAATCATAAAACATTCAACTGGTTACATTTACGGTTATCTGGCATCAGCCATATGGTTAAGGACCTCATATATATCGCATGAGCTATAATTTTCAATTAGCAGCAACAAATATTTTATAAGACCAATCCCTGACAGGATAGTGCATACCACGACCTTTCTTACACCAATTGTGGAACACTGACTAGACCAGGAAATAGCCCCATGGGGCCACCGATCGCGCATGAAGCGAACTATTTAGCATTGGGCTACGTCCCGTCCAAAATGGTCTTTAGTTAGCACATTTTGCCCCAATATATGTATCGTTTTTGCCAGAATATGTGGTTTTGACCCCCAGTCTCGTAGGCTTATGCACGTGGACGACGGATTACTGATTGTCAGGTCAGAGACATGTGTACCTGTTACAACTTCAGTTGGTCCCTAAGGCAGTGATATACCGGTCTTCACGATGCGATGCTGATTTCGGCTTACCAGAACGGGGCGATGCTTAGCTGAGTTGGTCACTTGGCAGCGTTGTCGACTGCTATATTTATACAAAAATCGCAATATTCTATTTAGCTCAGGCCGAGCTTGTGGTTCTGTTATATTTAATAAATCTAAGAGGTACTAAATTTCCACAATTTATCCCCAACACTCCACTCACCTCAGGTCATATTATATCCTAGCAGGCCATATATTTGTCTTCCTGATTTGTGTTTCGGGCCCTATTATGTTTATCAATAGCACACTGAATATAACCAATTCCCTGTGCCACGTGTGTCTGAGAAATACCTTTTTAAAGATGTCTAAGAAACAGAACATTACATCTGTATTGCTTATTTCTCCAATGACCAAATATCCATATTTAAAGCAAGACTGTGTAATTAAATTGTAGTTTATTAGTTTTAAACAAATATTATATTTTCCGAAAACACATTACAATTCTTATAAACTCAGATTAGTCACTTCAAAGTAGATTGCAATACATACCTTTCAATTTAGTTTAGATTTATCTGAATGACAAGTTTTCACAGAACACCGGTAAGCAATCAGATAACAGTTATCTATACAATTGGTTTTGTTTTAAACTGTTTTTCATCTTCAGTATGCATAATGTCTTCCATACATCTTCAATACAACAAACATATTTCGAAACTGTGGCCCTACTCTGCTTTCAGAATGAGTCGAAATTACTTGTTTTGTAAATGATACGTACCAGATAGCGATTAGATGTTGCAATAAGTATAGCATTTGGTTGAGCTAATTGTGGATGGATTGGTTTTGCCAGAACAATACATTATAGTTTGTGTTTATACCTAGAAAAAAAAGAAAAACATACTCGTACTAAAACGTCCATCTCCAACCGAAAGTTAGTCACAGTTTCCTGAAAATTAAAAACACTTTACAGTTCTATTCATACACTGTGAATTGCCAAGCAACTAACACCGGAAGATTTAACCAATGGGCCACTGAGGCTGGTTTACGAGATTATCAAATCTCAATTTGTCTTTAAAGCGGACAAAGTGTGTTATTACATAATGCGAATTGGTTTTATTATTACTTTGAGCGCCTATTTCTATCACAACATGGGCCCAATTGTATCACAACATGGGTTGCTTCTTTATAAAAAAAAAACAAATTGGGCAGTAGTTTGTAGTTTTACAAAATGGGTAGTTTATTAATGCATTTCGTGAAGGGTGGGATATATTTTGCATTTATATGTTAGTGTATGTTATGTATAGTAGTAATACTATACCCCCAAAAAATAAGCTGCTATTTTTACTTAGATACCACCGACGATAACTACTTCGAGAAAACTATTAACATATTTGATGCAGAAATATATATTAATTTTATCTGAACACTATTAATTCGTGCTTCTACATCTCGATTACAAAATGTTTAAAATATAATTGGCAGCCCTTTTCTCTTAACCGTCCATGGGCTTAATGGATATTGTTTAATAATTATTACTAATTTTAGACCAGCCCGTCTAAATTTGTGTTGAAATTATATTTTACTAATAATTTATATAAGTTAGGAATGTTTATATTTTTCTTTCAGGGCACAATCAAAATGTATTAACCCCAGCCTACCCCTTTTTATACTTTTGACGATCATATTCAAAATTGACCCTGTTTATTAGGTTATCCCTGTCCCCAGTCAGACCCCCGACCCTAGTGGTACATGGACACGTTAAACCAATTACTACGACAAAATTATCAGACCACATTGAAAGAGAAAACGTTTCATATTTGCACAGCCAACATTTTTAAGATGTTCGTCAAACCAGGAAGTTAAATGTCTGTGTAAAACGGGTCGAAGAAAGTGATACCTGGAATGTTCAACTGTAACACGCTACCTGTGTGTATCCGTTGTACGAGCTCAAAGGGATTCTGTATGATGTGTCTAGATAGTGGATGAAACTGAACAAACCGACAGATACAATAATCCACACACAATATAAAAAGGAAGAGCATATCCGTAAATAAAATAAAGGAAACATTTTAGCGATCCATCATCACACTCTAAACCACGGCTTTTAACAAATGACAAATGGTTATTTATATGCATGAGAGAGAGAGAGAGAGAGAGAGAGAGAGAGAGAGAGAGAGAGAGAGAGAGAGAGAGAGAGAGAGAGAGAGAGAGAGAGAGAGAGAGAGAGATGTTTGATGTTGGTAATACATTGAACAAGGTAAAACATTATTTCATCAAATCAACGGTACATGGCAGACCGATTGAAATTGGTGGCGTCTAAGTTCTGAGATGCAAAATGGACGAGTTGATCCAATTGAAACAGGGTGTTTTATCAGACATTATACACCAAGCATGCATTATTTTAAAACACTATTCATGCATTTTATTCTTTATTATGCTTCAGTTTATGTTGTCTTGGTTGGGTATTCTTTTGTTTCACTCTGTATTTGGCTGAGTCAGCTTGGGTAGTACTCACTGACTTTCTGTGGCCTGGCCAGGTAACCAATTCAATGGTAAGCCCAGTGTCATTGTTTCTGGGGTTTTCAATTTACCTGGTCAGAGGCAATTCAGAGTCAGACCAGAAAAGACGTGTTTTAGTTTAGCTCCAGATTTTCAAGATCATAAACTGGCCAACACTGACAACTCCTGAGCAAGTTCAACAATTTCTCGGATTTGCTGGATATTACAGGAAGTATGTCAAGAATATCTAGGATTGCCCGACCTTTAACGGACCTGCTTCCATCAACTTCAACTAAGAGCAAGAGGAAGAAGAAGCAAATATTCCATCATCATGGTTTTGGGGTTCAGTGTAACAAACAGCTTTGAAAACAGCCCTTTCAACTCCACCTGTGTTGTGTTATGCCAACTATAACCTTCCATTCGAACTACACACAGATGAAAGCTGTGAAGGACTTGGCACTGTTTTATACCAAGACCATGATTGATCGAAACAGGTTGTCGCATATGCCAGCCGTGGAGTGAACAAGGCAGAAAGGAATTACCCGGTTCACAAGATGGAGTTTCTGGCCTTAACATGGGCTGTCACAGAAAGGTCCCATGACTACCTTTATGAAAACAAGTTTACAATCTTAACAGACAACAGCCCATTGACGTATGTCCTAACAACAGCCAAGTTAGATGCAACGGGACATCATACGACTTCGACATTCAGTGCAGGCCAGGCAAGCTGAACTTGGATTCAGTTGCCCTGTCACACGACTTCTTGGAATTGGTAGCATTTCTGATGCTTCAGTCAAATTTGTTTGTTCTGTTTGTCAGATTCCCAATTATTTGGAAACTCTCTGTCTCTCAACACAGCCTCTTGATAATATGGAGGCAATAAATATTGACAGCATGTCCTACATGAGTTGGAGGTCAGCACAGATGAGGGATCACATTATTGGAAAGTTTTCCAGGGCTTTCACTTATGGACAAAGACCAACAAGAGACAGAGTTCCTGCTAGTCTGGAAACATCAGCACTCTTCAGAGAACTTGACCACTTGTCACTTCAGAGAGGAGTCCTGTATCGACAGACAAATATCAATGGAGAGGACAGGAAACAGCTGGTGTATCCAACTGAATACAGGAGGATTGCTCTCCGAGGAATTCACAATGATGCTGGACAGCAAGGAAGAGATAGGACAGTGTCACTCCTACAGGACAGGTTTTATTTTCCTGGGATGTCCAAGGCTGTTGACAACTGGATCAAGGGATGTGGTAGATATCTTCGGCAGAAGTCAAACACCAACGTCCATGCTCCTTTGGTGAACATATCTGCTAGTCGTCCAATGGAATTGGTCTGCATTGACTATCTTACACTAGAGATACCGAAGGGAGGATACCAGAACATCTTGGTGATAACAGACCACTTTACTTGTTACGCCCAGGCAATTCCCACAAGGAACCAGACTGCCAGAACAACAGCAGAAGCTCTCTTTAATCACTCCATAGTTCACTATGGATTTCCTCTCAGACTCCATTCTGATCAGGGAGCTAACTTTGAGAGCCAGCTTATCAAACAGCTTTGTTCAGTTGCAAGGATAACACAGTCCAGAACTACCCCGTATCAACCGATGGGCAATGACATGACAGATATATTTAACCAAACTCTCCTCAGCATGTTGGGAACTTTGGATCCACACAAGAAGATGGATTTGAAGAACCACATTTCACCGCTTGTCCACGCCTATAACAGTACAATGCATGAATCAACGGGACATTCTTCATTTTTCTTGATGTTTGAACGACATCCAAGACTGCCAGTGGATGTGGCCCTGGGAACAGATTGCCAGCAGGACAAGAAGAATCTGACCAGTTATATTTCTGGACTTAGACAACGGTTAAAAGATTCTTACAAGTTGCCATCTGAGAAGATACAGAAAAGTCAAAGGCACCAAAAGAAGAACTTTGATATCAAGACCAGAGGAGCAACAGTCCAGATGGGAGACTGAGTTCTTGTCAGGCAGTTGGCTTTTGATGGGAAACACAAACTGGCGGATAAATGGGAGGAAGATGTGTACATAGTACAGAGTCAACCAAATCCAGATATACCAGTTTTGTTGTTGTTGTTTTTTGTTGAATAGAGAGGGTGGTCAGGGTAGGAGTCGCACTTTGCATCGCAACCTACTCCTGCCTATTTCCTCACTTCCTTTCTCTTTTCAAGACAAACGGCAACTGCCTGAAACACCAAAGAGAAAACCAAAGCTGCACCATCGTTTGCCAAAGATACCAGAGAGTACACCACAACCAGCAAAATCAGATGATGGAGCAACCCCATCTGAAGAGGATAATTTGTCTGAAGAAGATTTTGCTGTGCTTGTGGTTTATCTCCCGGTTCAGGTAACTTCGGTAGTCAGTGATCCTGACATTGCTGCCCAGGAGACCGGAGTAGACACAGGTCCGAGTGTTAGCACCCAATCTGACATTGAGATCAGAGAGGGAGTGCAAGTTGAGGTACCAGAAGAGGAACCGGCAGATGACGAAACCTTGCCATTGGATCAGGAGTTGGAGCATGAGCATGCTCAAGATTCTCCATCAGAATCTGAAGGCTCCAATGACAGGCAAGATGGTGTCGTTTCTGAAGATTCTTCTCAAGAATCTCAAGATGATCTTCAAGGCACTGCTGAAGAAACGGGAAATAATCCACCATTGCGACGATCCAGCAGGGAAATACATCCTCCAGCAAGATTCCGAACTGGGGAGTACAATATGCTCCAGACAGCAAGTACTCCAGGATCTGGTTGGAGAGACAGAACAAGTTTCCTTCGTAGTTTGGCTGATGGCGATTTTTCCCTTCACATGCCAAAGGAAGCTTGCAGGACCATGCTTGACATTTTGATGTCTACTGACAAATGATGAGGACACCAATTTATTTGGCAGGGGAAGTGTGTAACAATATCAGACATTATACAACAAACATGCATTATTTTAAAACACTATTCATGTATTTTATTCTTTATTATGCTTCAGTTTAAGTTGTCTTGGTTGGCTATTATTTTGTTTCACTCGGTATTTGGCTGAGTCAGCTTGAGTAGTACTCATTGACTTTCTGTGGCCTGGCCAGGTAACCAATTCAATGACAAGCCCAGTGTCATTGTTTCTGGGGCTTTCAATTTACCTGGTCAGAGGTAAACAAAAAAAAAAAAAAAATGTTTATGTAAATTCAATTATCAATTGAATTTAAGGTATCTATATAGTGACAGTTTTGTATTTATGTATTGTGTCAATTCTATTCATTGTTTGATAATATTATGATAATGTTTTAAAGATATATTTTATTTGTGGAAATAGATGACTGTGATATGTACATTTCGATATGTTATTGATTTGTTTTTTTAAAATATTATTTCAGGGTATTTTTGAAATCTTTTGAAATCCTTTTTATGATGATGATGTGATAACCTCCAGGATCCTCACATCCTGTTGGTTAGGGGATCCAATAAAATAATCCTAGACTGCACCGAGTTGTCCTTTTTATTATAAAACAAAATGCACCCGGTTTTACAATATTATGATCCAAATATCAACATTGAATTTTAAGAGAGAGAGAGAGAGAGAGAGAGAGAGAGAGAGAGAGAGAGAGAGAGAGAGAGAGAGAGAGAGAGAGAGAGAGAGAGAGAGGTGGGGAATCCGCAGTTGCAACATGTGATGCTCCATGAAAAAACACGGACGAACACAAGAGGTGAGGATGCAGTCGCTTACTCATGTTAGTGTACGTGTGACCCCTTATTTCTTTTCATCAGTATTTATACCACGGTTTATCAGCACGAGTATACTATGTATGACATTCATTGTAATTTAGAGTAGCCCGATGCATAAAAGGATAGGTTTAATTTATAAGCATTATTTAGTACGTGTTTTAAATGCCTGTAATCTTTGTCAATTGTGTAAAAACTGATTGGTAATAATATTGTATAACAACAAGGCGTATTTGTTCGAGAGATCATGATAAACCAAGAGTGTGAAGAAATGTTGCATGCATTGTGAAATATAATGTACCTGATGTTACATACCTACTTTAGGATACTACCTAATACCAAAAATTACACTGAGATACCAAAAGTAGACGAATAAACCTAAAATGTTCAAAAGCTATGTTTTGTTCCAAAATATCAAAATTAGGGGGTATGGTTGAACTTTGCCAAAACATGTGCCCCAAACAACCACTATATTACGAAGTAATGACATATTCCAATGCAGTGGTACCTTGCAAAGATTTTGAGGGGTCAAATGTTACTCTGGGAGTTTTCATTTTGTGAAATATTTAGAAAAGCTTGTTTCACTAAATTTAATATATTTTTTGTCATTATATCAAAATGGTTATAAATAACCCCCACAAATGTTCTCTATTTATATTACTATATTAGTTGGCATCCAGTATGCAAATTATTGGCACTCTGTGGTCCTTAGAAACATATTTATTCCAATGTCAGCAAATATCACATTTTTTGGCGAAGCAAAGTGGGCGTATAATAATATTTCGGGTGATAACACAGAGATGGCCGAGAGTTATACACTGCTATCACTTTTTTTTCATACCTAGGGACATATATCTTGCTAAAAATCACAATGAGCCTTACTCCATCTGTATGGTACCGACCGGTCAATTTGGGGGGTCTGGCTCATAGCCTACCTGTATTGGTATTGGAGGTAGAAAAAGAATGTAGCTAAGAACAACATTGACCATCAAATAACTGTAATTAAATGTTGAACCCTGATAATACTAAATGGATAAAATGGTCTTAAACCTAGCATCTGACAGGATTGAACAAAACACAACAGCAACAACCATAATAAAGTAAGAATACACATTTTGGGTCTATGATACAGGGATGCAGAAAGTACTCGCCCGCTCGCCAAATGCGAGTAAAACCTCCGACGGACAAGTTAAGAAATACAACAACCATTCCGAAAGGTGATCTTTTTTTTCTGAATGACTGTAATTGTCCATCGAATCCGCAGAGCATCGGCCATGTCAGCATTTAAAACTAGTCAAACAAACTGTTGAGAATGATGACGAAATACGCAATAGATGTACATCATAGACAATAGAAGACGTCGGAGTTCCAAATAATCAACTGTGTAAGCACGACAGTCAGGAAACATAGTCGGTCAAAGGTTAATATGTTATGACTAGATTGGTTTGTTGAATACTTGTGGGAAATCTTTATGAAAATCAAGTTCTGGCGGATTAGTACAAATTCTGACGGGCTAGTACATTTTAGTTGGTACTAGTCCGACCCGCTACTGAAATATTTTCTATTTCTGCACCCCTATGATATTATTCTACTCATGAATTGCTTGTCAGTTGGCGTCATGTATATTAGTATGACCTTAATGTCGGCTACATGCTCCTTCGCAAGTTCTGGTTGCTTAGTGATGGCTTTGGTTATAAGCCATTCGATAGCTGATGCATTTACTAAGGACGACGCCAGGCGAACACTTGTATTCCGTGGACGGATTAACAAGTTCAAAGGAGGTGCATTGAATGAGATCCTATACTCCAAACTGTTTATATCATCCTTGGTGAATTAATGGCTTTCAATTTGGTGAAAGGAACCTGTTTCAGGTTAAGCAGTTTTGAAACTATTTCGTTTGGACGATATGCATTGGAGCCTTGTTCCATGCTCTTTTCTGGCATTTGATAACACCGAAAGGGCTAAACATATGATGGCTGAACAACTGCTTTTCAGTGCACTTCTTGAATTGAGGAATGCCCATGTTCATTGGATTTGGGACAAAATAAAACGTGTTCAAGATAAAAGTAAACAACAACAAATTTATTTTGACAATCTGTGTCCCTATCAAGTTTAGTAGCTGTCTTAGATTCGAAGTGAAGATTATGACTCGCAAGCAGGTCTTATAGCACATACAAACTATGGGGTAACATATAATAGACTTGTGTCAGTTCAGAACCAGAATAGTCTATCTCCAATCCAAATTTAAGAAAACGTGTTTAAATATAATAAATGCCCATTAACAGCAGAATTCGCAAAACATATTATCAGGGAGTACATTACCAAATATACCATATCTGTTATGTAAATGCATGCTTGAAATAGCAAAGAAAAACACAATTATAATTACTTTTGCCAAGCAACTTTATTCCAGTTTTACAATTCCAAAATGCTCTATCTCAGGATCACGTGATCAAAAGGAGTGATCTTACTGGACGAGTATCTGGAACAGTCTGGAACTTACGTTTCGTTTTATATATGTAGATACAACAATGTTGAATATGGATTTATCCTATTTGTAGGCATATTTGTGATCTAAAACGTTTCCTGGACATATATCAAAGACCACACAGTCACACAGACACCTCAACTAAATTTTCACTAAACGTGGAAATAGAACAGTGTGGTTCTCAGGCCACGAATTATTACTAAGCACTTGGGGAAATTAAATCGCAAATAATTAATCATATATCATCTGTGATGATTACCATACATTATATAATTAAAACACATAACTACTGAAACGTAATTACCTTGAAGTTGTACAACCTGATGAATACAATATCCAACCACAATGTAAAACTAAATATCCAAACTTTGTACAGCCGACATTTTGTTGGTGACTGTTGAGTTTGTTCTGGCAACCAGGAAGTTTAACACTTGAAGGGCGCGGAACCCGGCTGCACGAAAAACTAGGCGACGTGTTTGTCTTTTTGTTTCCAATGTGGATGATATCTCGAGTGTGTCTATAGCTGACCTAAATGTGTGATGTCGTATCCGTGTTACACACTGAAGTAACAACTCACGACATTAATAAATGTCAACAAGTTTGCAAACCAACTGAATAAATATCAGTAATTTTACAAACTGACTTAATAAATGCCATCCATTTTACGTGATTCTAGACCACGTCTAATTATAACACGTTATGAACACAGCCTTATTTTCACCGCATATAATGCACAGCGTAATGAATATGTTTCAATAGCATTAACTACTCTTATTCAGTAAACTTGTCTGTCCCGTACCGTAGTAGACTAAACACACAAGTCGTATATAATAACCTGTACACACACATGAATGAGAGTTATTAAATTCACGACAGCCAGTATCCTTATCGGTCTATCCGGCTACATTTCGATGGAGTTGTCATCACAGCGTATTTATATTTCTCTTTGTTTTAGCTGCTCAAACAGTGTACACTCTTAAAGTGACAGACCCTAGTTTTTAAACACTAAGATTCGGCATACTTGTTTGACTATAGGAGCCATTTACGATCACAACATTACTTACATTTTATTCTGTAGTTCATCTATTTCCGTGCAACCGATTTTAGTTGTCCATCCCTGTGTTTCTAATACCACAACATGCACTTTTCTTATTTAAAAAAACAAAACAAAACAAAAAACAAACACCCGCACATGCGTCAGAGTACGAAGTCCACTTGTAGCCTATTTAAAAAAAAAAACACACATCCCTTTTGTAACCTCACAGAATAATTGTTTTACTCTGCTGTAACTTTATCCAAATGTGTGTAAATTAACCAAAGGTAGTGTCCATGGTTAAGGGCTGAAATGTGGGATGTGGTCGGGGTACTTAAACATATTTTCAGGACACGGAACAAAGAAAAAACGAAATAGAAAAAAAAAGAGAAACCCCCCCCCCCCAAAAAAACACACAAAAAAAACAACAAAAAAAAACAACAAAAAAAAACAACAACCAAACAACAACGAGAAACAAACAAAACAAACAACAACAAAACACAAAACAAGTCATACACCGACAAAAACAATTTAAAGAAAGGATCAAAAAGAAATAAAGAAAACATTAAAATACCGGGACGCGTCTTTTTTCTCGGGGCGGGCGGGGATGAGAATCTAAGATTTATTTTATATCACTTCCCTCGTATTATGGTATTCCTTTTCCTTGTGTTTATTCAAATGCACTTGTTTCAATTGAACAATATATCTACTGCGATTCATACAATCAACTGTTCACTTCATTCTGGAGGTATCCCACTGTCCACTTCATTCTGGGGGTATCCCACTGTCCACTTCATTCTGGAGGTATTCCATTGTCCACTTCATTCTGGAGGTATCCCACTGTCCACTTCATTCTGGAGGTATCACACTGTCCACTTCATTCTGGAGGTATTCCATTGTCCACTTCATTCTGGAGGTATCCCACTGTCCACTTCATTCTTAAGGTATTCCATTATCCACTTCATTCTGGAAGTATCTGGGGCGGGATGTGACACAATGGTAAAACGCTTGCCTAATGCACGATCGGCCTAGTGTTGATCCCCGCTGTGGGCCCAGTTGGACTGTTTCTCATTCCAGCCAGTGCCATGGTATGTGCTATCCTGTCTGTGAGATAGTGTATATAAATGATCCCTTGCTACTCATTCAAACA
>JAECMU010020173.1:0-20131 GCA_016106625.1 Dracogyra subfuscus
GTTGGTAGTTAACTGGGACCAGACTGGAGACAGTGGAGTATCACTCATTCCTGGACCATGGAAAAACAAACCGGGTCATCTACAACAATTAATCGGTTACAATCTGTTTGGTTTAATTTTTCACGGGTCCTAAAATTCGCGCTAAATGTTTTTGCGCGAATAGCGCGAAAATTAAGTCCCCGCGAAAATAAAGTATTTTACAGTATATATTAGAATGATGCAAGGGCAGGATGTACCCAGCGCTAGTCTGATCGATGTGTGATCGATCCCTGTCTGTGGAACCATTGGGCTGTTTCTCATTTCAGCCAGTGCACCACAACTGATATATTAAAAGCTGTGGTATGTGCTCTCCTGTTTGTGGGATGATGCATATTAAAAATCCCTTGCTACTAATTATAAAGACTGTCAGAATTTACAAATGTTTGACATCCAGTAGACGGTGATTAATAAATTAATGTGCTCTAGTGGTGTCGTTAAACAAAACTTTAACTGAATAATGCAATACACCACTGTTAATTTTAATTAAATATATACTATTGGGAATTTTTAGCAGATAAATTGGGAATTTTCAGTGCATATAAAAGACCCCTTGCTACATTAGAAAGAAATGTAGCGGGTTTCATGGGTCAGAATTAACAAATGTTTAACATCTAATAACCGATGATTAATTGATCGGTGTGCTCCAGTGGTGTCCTTAAACAAAATAAACTTTATTTATTTCCTGTCTATGAGAAAGTGCATATAAAAATCCTTTGTTGCATTAGAAACAATGTAGCAGGTTTCTTCTGAGGGCGGGACGTAGCCCAGTGGTACAGCACTTGCTCGATGCACGGTCAGTCTAAGATCGATCCCCGTCGGTGGGCCCATTGGGCTATTTCTCGTCACATCCAGTGCACCACGACTGGTATATCAAAGGCCATGGTATGTGCTATCCTGTCTGTGGGATGGTGCATATAAAAGATCCCTTGCTGCTAATCGGACAGAGTAGCCCATGAAGTGACGACATCGGGTTTCCTCTCTTAATATCTGCGTGGTCCCTAACCATATGTCTGACGACCTATAACCGTAAATAAAATGTGTTGAGTGTGTCGTTAAATAAAACATTTCTTTCTTTCTTCTGATGACCTCTGATGAGTCAGAATTACCAAATGTTTGACATCTATTAGGTGATGATTAAGTAATCAATGTGCTCCAGTGGTGTCGTTTAACAAAACAAAGCTTTTCTACTTCACGTGTAAAAGTCTTAATATAGACTGCTTTTTGCAGGCAGCTATTTCAAGCCCTGCTTTGTAATATTATTAACATCCCCATGTTTTGCAACAGAGTAAACACACAACAGCCATGTGACACATTACCCATTAAATTTGACCTGCTTGGCAATTATCTGTAGCCTGAACATACATGTATGTATATACCGGTATATATATATATATTATGTTACTTCCTGGTTTATAGTACTTGTCATTTTGTATTGGTTCATTGTTGTGTTCATGATTATATTACATATACACAGAGTATTTGTGTGTGTGGATTAAAACTGCTGTGACAAGAATATTTTTTATTGTTGTAGTATTTAAAAAAGATGATATAGTTCTGTTTGGTACATACAACGATGATACGAAGTTTCATACACACATTCATTTGGTTTCACTTTGCTCACTGACAGTATCTTTAGAAATGATATAAATACATTTTTACATTTAATATGACATTGAACATGTTACAATTTAAAAAATAATAATTTATAGGCCCTTCTTTGACTGGTTATATTATGGTATGATGTATGTACGTAGGTCCATCCGTCTGTCCATAAAAGTTTTTTCTTATTACTTCATATAAGATCATCAGACCTTGCATGCAAGTACAACTTGGAATGGTGGTGTGTTACTTACCATAACTATATCGCCATAACTACTATTTATACATTCCTGCACATTAAAGGAAAACCTTGTCCGAACCATATATCTTTCTTTCCATTTCATATGGGATCATCAACTAGGATGTTGTGGTGTTTTGTGTGCCATAACTTGGACACTGCAGGTTACTTTTCATGCACTAACACAATAAAGAAAATACTTGTCTGTGCCATATCGTTCTTATCGATTCATATAAGATACCAAACCTTGGAAGTACAACCTAGGTTACCAATACTTTTGGCGGACATATCATGTACCTCACTGATACTCATGCTCTTGACTAATTGTACAGTAAACAGTTAAAAATTGTGGTAGAATTTGAAATTCCCTTTCTATAGAGTATTATTTAAATTATGACTATGGTAGTTCATGATGTGAACTAATTACTTGTAAATGTCTTTATACATATGTATTTTCATTGTAGTTTTCAAATAATCATTTTAAAGATGTATTTAAGTGTATATCAGTCCTTATGATAATTATCTTGTGCATATCTGTATATAAATGTTTTTCCTTCTCTTTCAGGTATAGATTTTAAAATTAAAACAGTAGAATTGGGTGGCAAAAAGATAAAACTTCAAATATGGTAAGTACAATCATCTGAATATTTTTTTCAAATGGATTTACTAAGTGCTACACATTGAAACTCAGCAATGCTCTGTTAAATAGTCAGCACTGAATGATTTATTTTTATATACATGTACTTCCTTTTAAATCAATGCAACCCTTTTCCTAGCCTGAGTACTCTGACTGTAAGAGAGCTAGACGGACATTTGGAAGCTTATACACATTCATTACAGTCGAAAACTAAGCTATGTAAACAAATTTAATCGCTGCCCACCATAAAGTAGTCATAGATTTCTGCTCTAATAGTAATACCACAACAATCTTATGTTTAACATCGAATACATTCACTTCAATAATTTTTGAGTTTCTAGATGAAATTGTTTCTAAAATTATTCATTAATAACATACTACAGAAAGAAACCTGACAACACCCACATTCAGCTAAGCTTCGGCAAACTTTGGACAGCAGAATTCTAAGGTCGCTGGCCTATATCGTTACATGGTGTCACGTGATCACCCACTCAGTGATTCCGTTTTTCAGGGACCGTTTCATATGATAATAGAAGTTTGCTTTGTTTAAAGCTGCTATGTCTGGATATCATATTATAACATCATGTAGAAATATGAAATACAAGCTCAAATGCACTTTTAAAAAACTTGTGTGTGTTCACTATGAACTGATATCGTCAAAAGTATACGCTCGATTTGTAGTCATTGCTGCCATAGCTCGGCAAAGTTCAAACTACAGCCTGTTGTCAGTTTCAGTTAGCACGTGCGGTTGTCGATTTCAAATTGTAGGGTTCGTCTCAAAAAATTAAAAGAGAAATATTGCACTGTACGAAGAACGTTCGTTTGATGATACGGTACTAGTCTTTCGTTAAAACTGGTTTGATCATGACAACGTAACTTCCTATTTCAGAATTATTATTTTATAAAGTGTTAGTAGAACTTTCAAAGTTTAGTTTGTATACCAGAAACACATTAATCATGTATATATTGTTTAATAAAATATACTAAAGTAGACAATGAACGTTTTCACTTCTTAATTTTACGTGTTAAAATCGACAAATTCAAATAAATAACAATTGGTTACCTAGGTAAAAACCATGTGACCAACTTCTGGTTACCTCAGATTTCAAAATATTTCCCCTGTTACCTGTAATGCAGCATGGAGTCTTTTTATATGCACTTTCGTAGATGACAGGAAAACACATACCACAGCCTTTGTCCATTTGTGGTACACTGGTTGGAACAAAAACCTAATTAGCTGAATCATACGATAATAAGGGTTTAACGACACCACTAGAGCATATTGAGTCATAAATCATCACTGTTGGATGTCAAATATTTTGTAATTTTATCAGTGTTAGAAACATGCTACATTTTACCATTGATGTCATGTCATAGGGTTTAACGTGCACATTCAGAACAAGCTGTTGTAGCGCATGCCTGTCATGGGCGCAAGAGCTTGCTTCGCAAACTCTTTCGTCCAAGACAGAAAGTTGGGGGGTATGTAGGAGGGACTGCCTGCACTGGCAGATGCAACGGAGCACCAGTAGTCCGATCAAGGTCGGGGTTGGTGGTGGTGGTGGGGCTATGGAAGTTTGAATGGAGCATTAATTATGCCAACAAGAAAAAGTGCGCATTTCAGTATGAAGGAATTTTGGCGCAATTTTTAAACAGTCGGCTGAAAGAAAAAATGAATTTTACCATTAGTAGCAAGGGATCTTTTATATGCACCATCCCACAGACAAGAAAGCACATAAAACAGCCTTTGATATACCAGATTAATATCTGGATGTTTTTTAATCTGGGAACTCGAAAATGATCAAAGTAAATGTATTTGATGTTGTGATATTAGAGTGGAAATCTTTGACTACTCTTTGGTGGGCAGCAATTGAAAGAAAATTACATAGCTTTGTCCCTGACTGTAATGAGAGCGTATAACCTTCCAAATGTCTGTTTAGCTCTCTTACACCAAGTTACAGTCAGTACTCTGGTTACCCTTTTCCATGTGTTAATAGACACAGCAACTACACAATAACAAGCCTGGGTTAGGAAATAGGTCTTCGGTGAAAAAACTGAAACTTAAATACAGATTGGAGGCCTGCTTGCTACTAATAGGAAAAGTGTAGCAGGTTTCTTCTAAGACTATATATCAAAATTAACAAATATTTGACATCCAATAGCAGATGATTAATAAATCGGTGTGCTCTAGTGGTGTTGTTAAATAAAACAAGCTTTTAACTTTAATTAGAGATTATGAGTCTAGACTCTTTAAATTTTTTATAAGCACAGGCCCTCGTTTTGGCAAGTCAGAATGCTTGGTAACTCATAAATTCTCTGTTGTCAAATGACATCCTGCTGCCGTCTTTGATAAACAGTGTCACACCTTTAGTAATATAACTGGTTGTGGTCAGGCTAAGATTTTTTTAATACCCCCTATAGTTAAACAAATCAATTGCTAGTCCTTTAATATCAAATTCAGCACATTCATATATGGATAAAAGAACATCTGCTGCCGCTTGTGTGACGAGCATTCTAGTTTTCTTTACAAATATGTACTTTACAATTGTTGTTACATTCATTCATTAGAAGTCCGTATTTCTCTTAAATGTTCACTGAACTGTACTTCGGGTTGAGGTTTAAAACTTCTTGTATAACATTAATTTTTGTACATTTGTGGTTCTCTTGGTTGTCTGTAGAAGTTGAAGACATTGTTTTGATGTGGCATTGTTTGGCATGGAATAAAATTTGAATAATGTTTCTCATTCTTTTTTTTCTTTTTTAATTTAATTTTTAATTATTTTTTTAAAGATAACATACTGAATCATAAAGATGTTTGGCCTTTCAGAAGTATTTAACTGATCATAAACTTTTATTTATTTCTGAAAAAATAAATTAAAGTTTGTTTGCGAAATGCTACACAAAAATATAATATTTTTCATTTAAATATAAAGTTCACACTACTGATTAATGTTTTAAACAAACAAAGTTTTAGTCTGGTGTTGTGAGAAAGGCAGGTACATGTTTAATCCATAGAATGGCTGTAAAACAAGGACAGGGTACACATGCGTTTAGTAATATCTTTAGCTAGGCTATCCAGCTTTCTACCAAAAAGAAAATTCAGAGCAGGTAATACTAGTAAAAACAGAGCAGATCTTAAGTGCCCCTACCAAGTGGTTATGGGTTTGAAATCTTTTGAAATTTTAATTTTAAACTTCAGTTCTATAGCTAATTTTTAAAAACATAAATATATATCCATTAATTTCCAAGAATTTAGTGTATCTAATTTTACCCTTTACACTCTCTGGCAGAAACCCTTGATAGATTAAGTATTTTGATTAACATTTCCATCTGTATTTTATTTGCTAGCTCTGGGTGAGCAAAACATTTCACCAAATTGTTTTTTAAAATTTGCAATTGGCAAGTGCCAGAGCTAGCCCTGATTTTCAGTGCTCAAAGTGTTTATGTAGATTTATTTTCAAGAATTTAATTTTAATGTTTCCAGGGATACCGCAGGACAGGAGCGCTTCCACACAATCACCACATCCTACTACCGCGGAGCCATGGGAATTATGCTGGTTTATGACATCACAAATGCCAAGACGTTTGAAAACATATCCAAGTGGCTAAGGAATATAGATGAGGTTTGTTTGATACCTGGTTCTAGGTCATTCTCTTCATTTGTAAGTTTAACATGGCTGAGTTGTTGTCCATTTGAATACACATTCCCTGTACCAGTCTAAACTTTTAAGTGTTTTCATCAATAATTTCAATTTGGTTGGGCATTAATTTGTTTTATAAAAAAATCAGTATTTTTATGTGCAATCTTTAAAAACAATTAGTTATGGTATAAGAGCAATACTCGTCAAATATAAAGAATACCGCCTTCGCACAGAATTAGAAAATATATCCCATTTTATTTTCATTGTACATGTATTATAAAAACTAAACTAGTTAAAACAAAATGAATACAGATAGATTAACAAAATACTAATCCAAAATAGAATTTAGTACAAGGATAAGCTAAGAAAATATAATCTAAAATATTTTTGTTTTCCTATAATGCAACAAATGTTGTTTCTGCAAGTTTATAGATCCTTAAATTTAAGTTTGAGAACCCTAGGAAACTAAAACTTTAATTTGTTTGGTAAATCCCTGTTATATTGTGCCATTCTATTTATACTTCTTAAACAAAACAAAAATATTCTGTGTATGTGTGTGTTGCAGCATGCCAATGAAGATGTAGAGAAGATGATCCTGGGTAACAAGTGTGACATGGAAGACAAGAGACAGGTGTCCAAGGACCGGGGGGATGCTGTGAGTTGTACTTAGTTATTCTAGCAGCAGCCACTGTGGACATCTTCGAACACTGAAGGAGATGTTCATTAGGATTTTATCCATGTGGATGTTATTTTTAAAAATTAATGGTTCACATTTATATACATTTTTAGAAGCAAGCAAAACATAGTACTTTTTGCTAACCCCCACCCCTCTGTGTAACAGAAAAATATCAACCTTCACTGAGCGGATTCGAACCACGGACTCAGTGTGAGAGTCCAGTGCTCTACCAACTGAGCTAATAGGGAAATTCCCACTAGCTACTGCCAGTAGGAGCACTTTATACCTACACTACTACATACGCATGTTGATGGATGTTACAAGAGATATTTTTATCTCCATTTTTTGGATGAAAATGTTGATAATTAGGGATTCACAATGATCAATGTTTTGATGATCTTACAAACTGTACAGTGTGAGGAGCTTAATACCAGTGTACATTTTGAAAATCTATTTACAGACCTCAGCATTAAATTAAGGTGAGCCATTTAAGATATATTGATACCATGTATTATTTTACATACTAAGGGAAGCTAAAAATTACTCTCCTTAACAACTTTCAGGTGAGTGTTGAAAAGTAAAGATGAGAGCTCTCCTTAAAAGTCGATGTCTGCTTTTAAAAAGAGGGGTGGGAGTAGCAAATTCATTGTGAACTGACCTGCTGAAAAAAGTTCATGGTGAACTATAACATACAATTACAACTAACATCTTGCATTTATTTTGATCATGGAAAATTAACCCCCTCTTATGAGAGTTATGTCCCTTCCATTTTAATTTTATTTATTTTAACTGAATTTGGTAAAAAGCCTATTTGTTCGTTTTTAGCATTGTCGCTCTGTTAAATTATTTTAATTTAATGGTTAGAAGGCAATATAACAAAAAAAAGTTTAAAATTGTATTTGTATATTTGGGTCATTAATTATAAAGTAGTAAAAATTTACCTTTCGTTAATAAAAATGAAATATTTTACTTTCATGTTTCAGATTGCTAGAGAACACCACATACCTTTCTTAGAGACCAGTGCCAAGGCTAATATAAATGTTGAGAAAGGTTTCATGGATTTAGCACAAGCAATTTTAAATAAGGTAATACTGATTGTTTAATGTTTTAACAATTTTCATTCCACCCAGCATATTTAACCTTTTAATGCCTGTGCTAGAATCTACTAACTCAGCTTTCTACTTTGCCATGTTAACTAGGTTTTTAAAAATGTTTCTTTTGATGCCAATTCTTTTCTTATTTTAACCTTACTAGTTCTGCCAAACCCTTTATAAATGTAATTTTTCTACATAGTAACATACCTTGGTAGTTATGACACTTAAAACTAAATAATCATTAAAAATATATATACATTATGGGCCTTGATTTTTTCTGATGATGTGAACCATGTAACTGTGTTATATTTCCTATAATGTTATTTGTGTGTTTAAATAGCTCATTTACTAATAGTTATGATATCAATATGTTTAATCCACAATGTGTTGGTTTTTTTGCTGTTGGAAGTTACAAAAAAAATTCCTTTCACAAAATGTGTTTATATTACTAGTTTAAAATGTGCTATGGTGTTATTAAACTACTAAATCCTTTCCTGTTTGACTAGGGTTGTATTATTTTGTTTTTCTCGTTTCAGACACCTGGCCGAGACACAGAACCCAGCAGAGGCGTGGACATGAAATCACACGAATCTAGTAGTAAACGATGTTGTTAAGACTTTAACAAGTATGAACCATGAACTTTCTGTTATCTATAATATATCTCGGCACCTTGCTCATGTTGTGGACTTAGTTGTATGTCTGCAAAATTCCGGTCTTGGTGCTAGAATCGTAAAAAAATTGTCTGATGCCTGCTCGTTGAAAGATTATTAACAATGTCTGCATCGGGGGTCGTAATCAAGATGTCATATAAGCAGTCTAATGTTTTGGGGATCATTAAGAAACGGTGTTCCAGATTTTTCCTTTCGGACAGGAACGCCTGAGCATCACTGTGATGAGTCCATGAAGAACGGTTCTTCTTCAAGTCATAAACATCACAGCTGTTAATCCACCTTGGATCCATCTTTAACAGTTGTGGATCAAGACAGTTTGTGTGTGTGTATATATATATGTATATGTATGGAGAATCAACATTAGGGAACCAGTTTCATCAATTAATTATTGCTACGGCTTGCAGTGTCTCCTTTAATCTTTTTGTCCTCTGACCCGAGTACATTGTACCATACCTCTGGTTCTGCATTGTTCTGTGTTTCCACAGTCTATGGCCTACATCCCTTTTTTCTTAGAAAACTTCATACATGTTCATCAATTCTGTTGGTAGTTCTTTTTTGTTTGGAATGGCAGTGTTTTACTTTTGGTGTACCATACTTTTAATTCTGAAGTGAGCTTGTTAGTAATGTTATGCATAACGTCATTACATCAATATTGTGAATGAGTAATGCTGGCTTAATAAAATGAATGACTGGTTTTGTCACTGTGTGAATGTGTTCAGCTTGTACGATCTCTGGTATACAGTACCATTCTCTCCACACTTAAATGGATAAGATGCCAAGATAAAACATTTGCGTAGATCCTGCATTTTGTTGTCAGTAACAGGTTTGAAACACCAAAAATATAATGCTATTCAGAACAGCTCGATATCCATTCATCTTTACATATTTGTAATAATGACACACACACTGACATTTCTGGGAGAATATTTATAGAAATTAAAGAGAGTTGCAGATAAAGAAGTTATTTTTTTAGAAAGAAAATTAGTATAAAAGGAAGCAAGAATCATTTATACAATGAAGTACTTATTATTTGGAAAGAACAAGTCTAAACAGTTTAAAAAAAACAAAAAAAACAAGTGAGGGTTGTAACTTCAGTGAAATTTAATTATTTTGAAGAGATTTATTTAAAAAAAAAAAAAACCACCAAAAATTAGAGAGGAGCATGGGAATGATTCAGCATTTTAAATTTACTAATATGTACACACATCTCCCAGCCTTAACAGCAAGTAGTATGTAAACATTTTGACTCTAGCATATATCTTGCTTTTGCAATGGCCTTAGTAATACTAATGGATGTCTTGTACATTTGATTTTGCAGTGTACTCTAGAGATCTTGCTTGTCTTAATGAGTAACTGACAGGTTTGGCGTACCCCCCATTAATAAGAAAGAAAACACAAACTTTGATCTCACTGGTTTTTTAAACGAGTCCAAAATTGGTAGCTTTGATTTCAAACCAGGCATAACAATAATAGATCCTGTTACTTAAGTACCCCATCAGCCATGCCACTGCTCTTTAGCATAGTGCAAATGTTGTACACAAAATGTATACTATTGGTATGTTATATAATACTGTACATGTCACAGCCTACGTGATAGCTTAAACATTTAAATATTATTTTCACTTTGTAATATTGCTATAAATAAAAACAAATCTGTAATTTGTGCTAAATTGTGTTTTATTTTTGTTTTGATATACAACACAAAATGAATGACTGTCCATTGGTATTTAAAAAAAAAAATTGCCTTTGTAGTTTAATATGGACTGTTAACAATTATTATTATACTAGACTAGGGGTGCAGAAATGGAAAATATGTGACTAATTCCAGAACCAGTCCAGTATTGGCCAAAATTTACTGGTCTGCTAGAATTTCTTCAGCACTGATCATGTTAAATAATTTTATTGTAATACACAAAAACTTCAAATAATCATCCATTGAAAACACAAAATGTTGAGATCTTTTGTTCATTTTATATTAATTTAAAATGGGTGAAATTAAGAGTAATAAAGGTTGTCCATGGCACTAGTAAGTGTTTGTTTTTTTAATTCATCTGTTAGATCTTAAATCACATTGGTGAGTGCACTGTTACTTTCTGCACCCTTATACTAGGGACCTTAAGTATAAACAAAAACAGCTGGTGGGAGGGGGTTGTTTTTTCTGGAAGATTGAAGATTTTGAGCTCAATAAGTGTAGACATTACCAGTAATATTGGAGTATTACAAAACTTGTTAAGATTACCAAAATTTAATGTTAATTTGAGAAAGACTATGTTGTATGTTTGTAACAATTATACCTTTGTGTACATGTATATACCACTCGGTTTATATCAATTATATAACGGGATTTAATCAATTTTAGGACATCCACCATGCATATAGCCTTGCATAGTAAATTAAAAAAACAATTATGTGTAAACTTTTATTTTCTTCAGTTTTTTACATTACAAAAGCATGGGTTAAATTTTAATTTTGGAGGGACATGGCAAGTGAATAACATTTAAATAACAGAAATTAGGGTAAGTTGGAGGAGGGGATAAGACGAACCTTTCCTTCAAAAGAGGCACAAAGGCAACTTATTTTTTGTCAAGTTTTCAAGGACAAATATTATTTTAACATGGTGCCTTGGGCATTAGCCTATGCAATTTGTTGGAAATGGACGCCTTGTATCACATTACCAATGATAGTTTTCTATCTTACATGTCCAACATGGAATTGATGGGAATGGCGCTGTGGTAAAACCGGTAGGGAACCACAGCATTTTTCTTGCCATTAACAACTTCTAATGGTCAATGTCAAGATATATTTTGAACCTTGCATATGTTATAAAAATAATCTTCTATTGCATGTACTAGTAAGAAACCAAAATCTGGTTGGAGAAAAACTTCCAGTTACAAATAATAATGGAGGAGTCTTATGCTGTAAGTATGGAATTGTAAAACTTACTAGTTTGTACAAAGCATGAAGAAAGTATTGACCAATGGCCAAAGGTGTTGGTTTTCTCAAACATTGAATTCTAATCTTACTAATCACTCCAATGCAGGACATGAATGTTCTATATCACAGGTATCCCCAACAATAACATTGGATGTGCTATAGTAACGTTAAATATGTAACTAGTGTTTGTATTAGGGGTTTCTGTTTTAGGGTACCTGGGTTCTGAATCAGCTGTTATTAGATCGAGTGTCCTCTGTTTACATGTGATGATAGGACTACAGCTTACTTTGTTTTAAAGGGACTGTACTGAGTTTGCTGCCTGTTTTAAAGGGACTGTACTGACTTTGCTGCCATTCTAAAGAGATTATAAACATAGCTGTTTTAAAATTACAAGTTAAATAAGTTTTCTTGTTTATAATATCAGTATATGTATACATTCAGTGTGTTTCTGGTCATCCTACTGTTTATAGTAAGTAAAACTTCATTTTAATTCATAATATTTTTTCCCCTATATTTGAAGTTATTGGGAGGTAAAATCTGGTATTGATGTCTCGAAACATTCAGGTGAACAAAAACACCTTGTATATACACCAAGGCTCACATAATTTTCTAAATATTCACTAGCCACGGGATCAGTGATTTTCAAAATCCACCAACCATGGTTAAAAATCTATAATAAATTATTAAGCCTGTTTTTCTCAAATGCATGCATTTAAGCATAGTCATTGTATCTAATTATACATGCGCAAGTCTAAAACGGGCATTGTAAATTCGGTCCTGATATTCTAAACAGGAGTAAGCATTTCATATGTAATTTTAGTGATTAAGACTGCTCATTCAGCCGGAAACGGGTTATAACGGCAACAAACCCAGGTCAGTCTTCTTTAAAAGCGGTCTTGTTCCGACAAATACCGAGTCTAAAATACACTTATTTTCTTAAATCTGACATTACAATGTACAATAAAGGTGTAAGTTTTAAAAGCTGTGGTGCTGTTATGCTTAAGCAATTGCTGGTTTTTGAAGATGTGCATCGTCTTAAAAGCCAATATTGGCATAGGAAATGGGAGTGGGAGGGCAAAGGGGCACGTGCCCCCCACGTTTTAGATATTTTGCTTTATATTTGCTTTATAATAGTGTAAAAGTGTGTAAATATAAAAGTGTCCCCCCCCCCCTTTTTTTTTGGCACCTTCCTACGCCACTGGCCAATACTTTATTAATCGACAACTGATTTTGACCTAATTTTGTTAAAGTAATTCATCTTCTCATCAAAGGAACTGAATGGCAAAAAAACCCAAACATTTTAATGAGACTGAACATCATGTATTTTAAAAATATTGTTCAGGGTAAAGTTCATGGTCCAGTTAAACTTAAGAGAGTTGTCCAGTATGTAGTCTGAAAACTGCATTATGACAGTATTGTGCTAATACTTTTATGTTGTGTCATACTTAATTGAAAACAGCTTTTCTTGACACCTGTCCATTGTTTTATTGATGTTTTGAAGCATAATACAAATTCATAGGTAGCTGGAAAAACTTCATAACACAACTGTTATTAATGTTTATTGCTTTTGTTGTGTTAAAACATTTCACACTTTTTTGTTTGTTTATAATTATTGTACAGACCTTTTGCAGCAATAACTTTAAAGTTTGAAAATAAGATAAAAATAATAGAAAAATGGTCTCTCTTTTGTTTTGTTTTGTTTAATGTAATTGATATGATTTTAAATAATGTAAAAACCAATATGTACATGAATAGCGCTATTAGTTATGTTTTAGAGAATAAATTATCAAGACCATATCTTTTAAAGTTTAGTGCAATATTCGATGATTAATAAATCAATGTCCTCTAGTGGTGTCTTTAAACAAAACAAACTTTAACTTTGAAAGTTAGTGTGTATAGTCATACCTTCATTTGCATACAAATATGACAAATTTTCAGTGGTAAAAGATACCATGTTACCATTTTATCTTTTTTGTAGATTCAGCCTATGTAAAGTATTGTCACTACCTACGACTAAGTATTTCAATAACCGTGTTACACATCAACAAATGGCCAAAGTTTGAAACATGCTCGGATATCATTAGACTTTCCTTTATCTTTTCTGGTGATCAGTAACAGTACAAACATGTGTTTTGGTTTATAGAAAAACAAATCACCATTAAAAGAATTGCTTGACCACTATTTGATATCAGTTAGATTTGTAGTAATACCACCAAGAATGTAGGGGTGGGATAATGATCCAAAGCTTTGAAAATGAATTTCCAGTAAACAAAATAAAATTGCTGCCTATTCTGGATTATCAGTTAGTATATTAATGGTACAAGATGTATCTTCTTTATTCACCAGATAAAATAGAAAGAAAAAAAAACATGTTTTGGATGATCATACTTTTTATTTTTTTATTTTGATAGATTTTGTGTCGGTACAAAAGTAAGCAGTGAAAATAAACCTACTGGTATGTTTTGGGGATTTTATGTGTTGAATGAAGATTTCTCGTCTTTTTTTTTTCTTCTTTTTTTACTTACCGGGTATACGTAATTTTGTAATTAGCCAGATTATTTAATTCCACTTTGTTCTCTATTCAAACACCAAACTCTTTTTGGGAGCTATAACTATGCTGTTTCTTTATTGGTTATTGCTGTTTAAAAAAAATAAAATAGTATGTATTTATTAAATATTTATTTATATTAATGACTCCTTTATAAAACTTTAGGATATAGATAATATCAGAATAGATGTATCTTATGATCGAAAGCGAGTTTGATACATTTTTAAATAAGTTGTAATATAAATGGTATCTAATGGACAACAGGTTTCCTCCCTCCATATCTGTATGGTCATTCACCATATGTCTGATGCCATATAACGGTAAATAAAATGTGTTGAATACGTCATTAAATAAAACATTTCCTTCTAATGGACATGAGTGAAGTATTCAAATTTCTTACATATTCTCAAAAACCAGATTTAAAATAATTTTAAAGTGTTTTTCAACTAAATGTTATTTACTGTTCTTAAACAAACAGTTATCTTATTTATGATAGAAATTGGTTTGGATTGTGTTAATTTCATTGGATGCTTTGGCATCTAGGTGATCACTATGGAACAGCTAATCACATGTCTATAAATTGATCTCTAACATAGAATATCTTGGTGTTGTACCACAAATTCTCAACCAATGTTTTTTTCTAACAGATCTGTGAAAAGACTTTAAAACAATTTCACCCATAGTTTATTCTTCACATATTTTTGTTCACTTGAATCCTGAAAGGGCATGGATAACTACTCTGTTAATTCTAAAAAGAACTGTACGGTCCGTGATAAACTGCTTCTAGTCAAAGGAATGCAGGGGTAAGCTAATAGTAACAGAAAGCTTCATCTGTACAAACTCAATTTTTCACTTCATTTTATTATCCAATTTGATAGGCATTTTTTGTACTTAGTAGTTTCACTGTTTAAAAGCTAGGAGGAAATAATATTGGAGTGTACCATCATTTCTTCCATTTGGATATCCATGACACTAAAATGAGCTGTCAGTGATTTTTGAGGTTCATAGAAACTTGATGTAGGTATTTTTGGTCATAATGTGCAGGTTATTTGTAATGAACATGCTATAAATATATAGGGTTAGGACGGATCTTTAAAAGTCCTTGATGGTGCTTACAAGGTTGTTAAATTTGGTAAATATGCATTTAAGCTTAGAAAGTGTTTGAACTTTGTTAAGTGCTTGAATTTTGCAGAAACATCCATAAATTTTGAAAAGAAATTTAACAGTAACAATAAGTTCAACATTATTTTTGGAAGAAAGACATACTTTTGTTTTTTCAAAAATGATTGGACCAAGTGTCAATTTATGGATATTTGTTTGTAAACGTAAGTGGATGTGTACATTTATAATCTGTAGTATGTAATATAGTAATATTATAGCAGAACAATGTAGTTCTTGAAAACAACAGAAATGTGCTTTTTAAAAATTTAGTTTACATGAACCCTGTAATTGTATTAAGAGACAAGTGTTCATATTACAGTGGTGTAGTAACAGTATAGGTTAAGCCTCTGATTGGTGGTTAAAGGAGGAGGGCAGGATATGTACAATTTTTTTCACAGAAATTAGCTACCGGTACTCATTGTGATGTATTTGTTCCTGTTATATGATGGTAATGCACATGATATTCAGGGTTTAGATGGGATGATTACAGCACAGATGTAAAGCTGATGTGCAACAAGTTTCAGGATCGTTTGCCCTCTATGGACTTTCCCCACAGTCTCAACCAGTGCTCCAGGACTGGTACATCAAAGTCCATGGTATGTACTACACTGTATGTAATGTGTATATATAAGTTCCTTTATGCTTTATCATTAGATTTCTTTTCATCCTGGATTGTCGTTAAACATCTATTCTATTCTTTATCATTGGTGGCAGCAGGTTTCTTTTCTTTTTGTCTCAAAATAAGCATATGTTAGACACCAAATGGCTGTAGTTTAAAAATGTGATGAGGAGTTGTTAAACAAATAGTCATTTCCTTTACTTCCAGGGCTTGGCACCCTAAACATTTTACACCTATACCGTTACCAAACTCCTGTATCTAACCCTAAATATTTGTGTAGTGTTTCTGCTTGGTATTTGCTAGTTTGTTACTTTTTAAAATAGTAAATACTATATAACACCACTGACTTCTATATTTCAATATAAATCTTCATTATATGTTCTGATCAAAACAAAATGTAAAACTGTAGGCTACTTGGAGACCCATTAACAACCAAATGTGGGCAATCAATAAAACATATTTTTTTGTAATTACATTATAGAGGAAATTTGTCTTATATTGCTGTACTATTTTATTTTATTCTTTGATATAAAGATTTTTCTTTTCTTTCTGTTTTTGCTCAATTAGAGGTTTATAGCATTACATGTATTCTTGATAGTTTTTCCATTTTTGATAAAGTGAGTTGTATAATCTTTAAATTTCCATCCAACTGCATCTCATTTGTATACAGGCTGTTCAAAAATTGATTTTGTTAATACAAATATTTTAGCATTGTTTATACACACACACACACACACACACACACACACACACCCTCCCCGGTATATTACGGCCACTCACTCTAAAATTATATAACACCTGTCAATGCATACACCCTGTTTTCACTTTCATTATATAATTTGATCAATTTAATTGGATTTGTTATTTGTATTTATTTTTGTTTGATTTGATAATAAATAATTGATAGAAAAATCATCTGTTAAAGAACAAAATAGCCGTGACTGGATGCATTTTATGGTTTAAATAAGAATGAGATGATAGTTGTTACTCTGGACAAACATCCTCTCCATCCCCTATAACACTTAGGGCTGAATTTACGAAGCCTGTTTTTTGTCACACACAGTATTTATGCATTGTAAATGTATAGTTACATGTGGAAGACATAAACAGACTTTGTAAATTTGGCCCCTTTAGGGTGGGTTTTTTGTGCACAGTTCTAGGTCTGCTAGAGTGATGGCCCTTTAAGAATTATATGATTACATCTTATATTTGCAAGTGCAATATTTTAGAAATTTGCATGATAGTATGTATATTGGAGCTATTCATATGGCATCGTATTGTTGCGGTTACATTTTAAATAAAATGACAAAACATTTCTGTAAAAAATATTCTAGTTAAAATATCCTTCACCAGACCATAGTTTGTGACCCTGTATATTTTAGCAATTCAAATTAAATATTTTGTACAATAATGATAACTTATTAATTAATCTCTGTAATAAAAAATAAAGTTTTTGGATATACAATCTGTGATGAATTTCGGTGAAATATGTGAATCTCCTTCATTTTAAACTTTTGTTTTCTTTTTCTTTTTGTATATGCTATGTATTTATTATTTTTAATACTGTATTATTATTTTGCAAAAAAAATAAAAAAGTTTTTTCTTAGTACTTAAAACATGTGAATATCCATTCATAAAAAAATAAAGGAATAAATCTAAATATTTTTTATTGATGAAATGGATTTTAGAAAAGACTGCAATAACGTAACCTGTTTTCAGCTACCAGTGGTTGGTTTGTAGGGGGAGCAACTTGTGCACACATGGTGGACAGAGCATTTACATGTTGAATTAGTATGTATATAGCTTATATCGCAACTGTTTGAAGTATTGAATAAATAAAAGAAAATGCTTACAATACATGATTGATATTTTTATTGTATTTTTCACTACATTTTCCTAATTTTTTTCATGTTTCATTTGCAATGAAATCCATGTATTGTGAAAATAAAATGTGGATACATTCGCCATATATTTCCCTTTTAATTCAAGTTGTGCTTGTATTGGAGTAACCCTACTTTGTTTTGTTTGGGTGTGGGACTGGGGGAGGGGCTGCATTATCTTTCAGAGGGTGGGAGTGGTAGAATGGCCACCTAGCGGGCAGCATAGCCCAGTGGTACTGTGCCCGCCAGATGCGCGGTTGGTCTAGGATCGATCCCCGTCAGCTAACCACTGGGTTTTTTCTCTCGACATAACCATATGTCCGACGCCGATATAACCGTACTTATAATGTGTTGAGTGTGTCGTTCAACAACACACAAAAAAAGAAAGAAAAAAAAGAATGGCCACCTGAAATGTGATAGGTCAAGATGTACTAATTTGTTCCCCTCATCCAAACTAGTGCCACTTGACTGTTGATGTGTTGTCAGTTTGTGATCAATCCCCGTTGGTGCCCCATTGGGCTATTTCTTGTTCCAGCCAGTGCACCACAACTGGTATATCAAAGGGTGTAGTATTTGCTATTCTGTCTGTGGGATGGTGCATATATAAAAAATCCCATGCCACTAATGGAAATTGTAGGAGGTTTCTTCTCTTAAGACTATATGTCCAAATTACCAAATATTTTACATCCAATAGCCAATGGTTAATAAATCAATATGTTCTAGTGGTGTCGTTAAACAAAGCACACTTTAACTTGACTGTTACATTAAAGGTTGTGGCATGTACTATTCTGTTTATTCTATGACAGTCTGTTGAGGTGCTGGAGTCGCAGGATCAAACCACCTTGGTGGATCCATTCAACTGATTGGGTTTTTCTCATACCAAAGACAAAGGCTGTGGTATGTGCTTTCCTGTCTGTGAGAAAGTGCCTATAAAAGATGCCTTACTGTATTAGGAAAAATATAATGTGTTTCCCCTGATGACTTCGTGTCAGTATTACCAAATGTTTGACACCCAATAGCGGATGATTAATTAATCAATGTGCTATAGTGGTGGTGTTAAACAGAATGAGCTTGTTTGTAACCATCTATTTTAGACTATACTATGGAAAGTATATTGTACATATTCTTTGCTGTTTTATCATGCTCAGGTATTTAGTCTGGAACCCAAGATTGAAAATTTTGGTCAAGGTGAACCCATCTGCTATACTTTTTAAACCATTTTTTATTGCAAGTTTATCATCTTAGGTGTTAGAAAAAGCTGGTCTGCTCTGCGAATTCCTTTGCGAATTTTATAAAACACGTATATACTATGGGGACCCAACAACTGTTCTGAGATAAGATGTTTTTGCACTTTCAACTATTAAATTGTAGAATTCCATCAGAATTGAATGCACAAATAAAAAAAACATAGATTTTTCACTTCTTGAAATATAAATAATGAAGAAAAAAATGTTTTAAATTTGTTTCATTCACCACTTCCTGTAAAAATCCAAGATGGCCGCCATAACAGCCATATGTTCAAGAACTGGCCATAATTTTGGCTCTAAATCACTTAGGATGAATATTTTAGGATCAAGACCTATATTGTAAGGGGTAAGGAATATTATGATAATATATAGAACAATGTCAGAGGTATAAATTCAAGATGGCCGCCACAATTATCATGGAACAAATGACTGACCATAACTGTTTCACAATCACTTACATGCCATTTTGGCAGGGAAACTATTTTTAGGTCTATATCATGTATTTATGGGTATGAAATAATGTAATCATATTTAGAACACCGATACAATGTAAAAATCGAAGATGGCTGCCATAATGATCATGAAATAAAGAAATTACCATAACTTGTAAATGACTTATGATCAATATTTTTTTTATCTGCATATATGTTTGAAAATGGAAGGATCATACCAGGAACATTGTCATTTATCCAACAGAATACATTTCTTTCTCGAACCTATAAATACACTGTTACTTGTGAAACTAATATTTGTTTTTACAGATTATGTGTTCATGTTACTCATCATCACTAGAGTCCTCACTGATAGTCAAAGCTGCAGTTCGTTCACATTTTTGCATCACAAAGACACGAAATAGCACATCTTAGATTGTGTTTTGCACATGTACACAGATGAAGACATTTCCCTTTCCTGTACTTAAACATGTAGGCTTTATTAAGATGTCTGGTCTTGCAGCTTTGTTCATCATTGTTGGTACCAGCTTTGCTCCAATCAAGTGTCGACCGAAATTTGTTGGGTTAGGTAGTACTGGTGCAAATGAGTGGGCACGCTTACTCACCACTATTTGGTTTAGAGCAGTGAATATGATGAATTAAAAATGCATTGTCTGTTGGGGGTAGGTGCCGAAGATCCCCTTGGTAGTTACGAATAA
>JAECMU010020176.1:0-10292 GCA_016106625.1 Dracogyra subfuscus
TTACTAACTACTAACCAACTAACAACTAACCCACTGTCCTGGACAGACAGTCCAGATAGCTGAGGTGTGTGCCTAGGACAGCGTGCTTGAACCTTAATTGGATATAATCACGAAAATAAGTTGAAATGAAATGAATGATGTTGACACTTTCACTTAACAACATCACACGCGACTTTTGATGCCCGCTATTTAATTCCCAAATACTTTTGTTTTTTAAACGTATGCTTCAAAAATGCATATTTTATATATTTCATGAAGTCTCTACAGATAAACGCATGCGGTTATCCCCTGTGGACATTACAAGAACTCACTGAGCGCTGACCAAATTAAATTCATTGATTAAAGGGACACACCCTAGATTTTAAACACTAAGACAAAAGTTTTGACTATTAGAGGCGTTTTTTGATGACTGAAATCATACTTTACTTAAATTTTATTGTTTAAAGTATCCATTTCCGTACATTCGAAGTGTTTTTAGTCATCCTGATGTTTTTTTAATATCACAAAAGGCATGTCTCATATTTTTAAAAAGGCACGTGCCTCTGAGAAGTAACAGTTATGTAGTCGAGTTTTGTTCTATTTTAGAGGGTATTTCACCATTTCAAAGTCAAAGACTCATGTTTCACTCAATTGTAACTTTATAAAAATGTGTTACAGGTTTGTAAATTAAACTAAACTTAATGTCAATTTTCATGAACTGAAACTAGGGTATGTCCCTTTAAGTAATGTTTTAACACTGACTTTTTCACTGTCAACACCATTTTTATTTTAATAAAACGGCGATCGCGAGCCAATTCTCTCAGAATATGGAACTTTAACCATTGTTCTAACCGTTATTTGTTATGTTTTTAAATCGTTTAAATTTCATTCCTAATACGAAAGTTTGAGGATTGCCAGATAAAATCTGAAACTCTAAGGGATTCCCCATATCAAACATTTTGATAGGAGGCGGTTTCATCCCAGTTCGCTAGCCAATTAAAGCCTGAGATACCGGTACTTGCCGAGCCATAAGTGTAAATATTTGTTGGATTGGTGCAGATTATAATTCGTGTAAATTATGAACTTTCTTTCTCTCAGCGCATGCGCACTACAATATGTCTGCTGTGAAAATGTCAAAGTTTGTAAACAAAATGTATCAATTTCTCGATTTTATGGGTTCTTATGACTTTGGGATTTATTGTTGACTATGCTAAATGTGTAATATTTGTACTTTTTGTCTTATAAAGACACGAAGGTGTTTGTGTGAAAAAAACAACAACAAAAAAACACAAAAAAAACACACAAAAAACCCCAAACAAACAAAATTTTAGGACAATTTTCGATTTCTTAGCTAAACTTCAATTAAAATGACCATATTGTAAACAGATCTTACAATTTAAGGTGGTTGTGTTTTGAAGATTTTGGCATTTTTGTGTGAAATTCATGAAACTCAACCATCCTAAACTGACCAATTTTAATACGTTGTATGAATTCTTTATTCATTGCAAAGGAGTAAAGACATACTAGTATACTATAAATTTCGTTAAAAACAAATCGTGTTTTCTCTTGATTCTTTTAGTTTGGGTCGACATATAGGCAAAAAAGGAAAAATGTTTTTGAAGAAAAAAAAAGTTATTTCAAAAATTAAAAAAATAAGAGCAAAACAATTGTTTTAGAAGTACATTTATTGCCGTGACGCAAAATATAGTGAAGTGTGTGCAAGATTCTGGTGAACTATAATTATTTCAGTTTGCATGTAACTCAGAAAGAAATAACAAACTAATTGTAAACTGAAATAAACAAAATAAAACATTATGTACACATTAAAATGTCCCTGTTACACAAACACCAACTCCGAGAGTCAACATGCAGCAGTATTGTTCTGTAGTGCATAGGTAAATATTGTATTACACCCCTTCTCTGTAATGGTCTAGTCCGGCTCTGTCACAAGGGTCAGATCACTAGTCTAAAAATAGAACGCTACTCCAGCAAACTTGCGCCCGTATGGGTGCCTTTTCCAGAATCAGTGAATATGTGACTCAGTCATTAGCAGTTGACGTTACATTACGTTACTTACTCATTAATTGGATAATTTGTTTTAGTCCTCTTTATTTTAATTGGTTAAATATCCCAGGGCAATATCACAATTTACGAAGATCACGTGACATGTTTTTAACCAATAAGAATACAGATATATTGTCATTATGTATTATGAACATGATGAAACTAATATGGTCCAGGGAAACCTTATGATGTTTTGATTTTTAAAAAGGCACGTGAAATTGCGGACGAAAGTTAAAGGGACATACCCTAGTTTTTAAACACTAAAGACATAGTTTTGACTTTTATAACTGAAATCATACTTTACTTAAATTGTATTGTTTAAAGTATCCATTTCCGTACATTCGAAGTGTTTTTGGTCATCCTGATTTTTTTTTAATATCATAAAATGCATTTCTCATATTTTTAAAAAGGCACGTGCCTCTAAGAAGTAACAGTTATGTATTCGAGTTTTATTCTATTTTAGAGGGTATTTCACCATTTCAAAGTCAAAGACTCATGTTTCACTCAATTGTAACTTTTATCAAAATGTGTTACAGGTTTGTAAATTAAACTAAACTCAATAATTTTCATGAACTGAAACTAGGGTATGTCTCTTTAAAGCGTAGTTATGTCTTTAATTCACACAAGACAGTTTCAGTGTTAAATCGACTGTCAGTGGTGGCGAGTTAACTGACAGTAACACGGAGCACTCATAACCCTCTGCAGTGAGCGTTTTGCTTGAAGTCAGTATTTGCTGTTTGTGTGACCCCTTTATTTATTTCCGTCAGTATAAATGATGACAATTGACGGATGATTTGTCATCACACAGTCTAATCATTCAAAGTTATAGGATCGGTATGTATGAAAAACATTTCATTGATTTTTACTTACTGTTTTTTTTTAGATTCCTCTGTTGATTTAGGCAGATTAGAAAGTTGTAATTAAATTTGTTTCTAGGGTCCTGTTTATTCATGTTGACGCAATAACAGAGGCGCGGGCGTTGCTTGGATACAAAGTAGAATTTGATCGTGGCTTTGTGAACCATTGATACACTACATGAACAAATTGAATATGAAGTACGCAAATACTGGGTTAAACAGACCGAGTCCCACCCAATAAAGCATGTTAAAATATAATACATTGACTTTTATTCAGGTTGTATTAAAACCAGTGTGGCATATACATTTTAATTTTAATTTAATTTTTAAATTATAAGGTTGCCACATTCGTAAAAGTTTAACAGCAATCATTAAAAGGACTTTCCTGAGTTTGCTGCATTGTAAGATGTTTCCAACAAATAAAATATTACTACGATTAAACTTACATATTAAATATATTTTCTTGTTTAGAATATCAGTGTCTGTATATTCAGTGTCTTTTTTGGTTGTCTTAATATTTGTAAGAAGCCCAAATTGGATATTGTGTTCAAATAATTTCGAACGTACGAAAAAACAATATTTTAGAAAATAAGATGGAATTTAGTCTAGTACAAATATTAGAACGACCAGAAACACGTTTAATATACAGCCACTAATATTTTATGCAGAACAATGTATTATATATGTAATTACAATTGTTAAAAAGTCTCTGTTAGTTGATAACATCTTAAAAAGTACAGCAAACTCAGGAATGTCCTTTTAAAAATAAAATATGAAAACTAAAAATTAAAATATGAAATATAAAATATTAACACTTTTTAATGTGTTGTGTGTTTATGCAAATGTTGACTTGTGCAAGTGTGAGGGGAGCCATAGAGCTTTAACAAATGAATGAATTAGGTCAAAGTGTCTCCCTTACTAATAGCTACTATTAAGATAGCTGAGGTGTATATTTTGTATAGCGTGTTTGAACCATAATTGAATATTAGTTGGAATATCAGGGCTTTAGATTGCATTAAAGTCGAGGCGATAAACGTTGTGCCCAAAATACAGGTGCCCAAAATAATCATGCCCAAATTAAGTATAAACATACTGACCTCAAACTATCTCACCTCAAAACCACTGAAATATTAAGTTTATTTTCATTAAAACAGCTAGAAATGCATTTAGGAATATTGACAACTCTCCAGTAGCTGTTATAATGATAGTACTGACCTAAAATGACCTTCTTGTACTTAGAAAAAAGTCCCCGTTGTGCCCAAATTAGTGAGATCTAAAGCCCTGAATATCAAGTTAAACACATAAGACAATGCCACCGTTCCCGATTCGCACTGAATGATGGGATTGGTGAGCCTAAAGTTGAGCCAGCGAGCGTTTCGCTAACGTTCACTAAATATTTGAATGGTTCTCAACGTAGCCATTTCGTTTACCGTGAAACGCATAAACTAGTCAGCGGCCGTTTTTCTGTTCGGTCTGGCTGAAATCGGCCCAACTCGGTTATCGTTCACAGTAATTCAGCTTGGTAAGCATTATTCTGCAAATTGGTATCCTAAACGATCGAGAGTACCAGGCTGATGTCAGCTGTGATCGGATGCAGCTGTGTTAACGCTTGATCGGATGCAGCTGTATTAACGTGTTGCTAAAGTCTGGGCGTAAGCAGCTGGATTAACGTCTGGGTAACGTGTGGACCGATACAGGTGGGTTAACGTTTGAATGGATGCATCTGGATTAATGTTTGAGCATCTGCAGATGGATTAACGTGAGAGCGGATACAGCTGGATTAACGTGTGATTGGATGCAGCTGTATTAACGTTTGTTCGGATGCAGCTGTATTAACGTGTGATCGGATGCAGCTGTATTAACGTTTGTTCGGATGCAGCTGTGTTAACGTTTGTTCGGATGCAGCTGTATTAACGTTTGTTCGGATGCAGCTGTATTAACATGTGAGCGGATGCAGCTGAATTAACATGTGAGCGGATGCAGCTGGATTAACATGTGAGCGGATGCAGCTGTATTAACATGTGAGCGGATGCAGCTGTATTAACATGTGAGCGGATGCAGCTGTNNNACATGTGAGCGGATGCAGCTGGATTAACATGTGAGTGAATGCAGCTGTATTAACATGTGAGCGGATGCAGCTGTATTAACATGTGAGCGGATGCAGCTGTATTAACATGTGAGTGGATGCAGCTGTATTAACATGTGAGCGGATGCAGCTGTATTAACATGTGAGCGGATGCAGCTGTATTAACATGTGAGTGGATGCAGCTGTATTAACGTGTGAGCGGATGCAGCTGTATTAACATGTGAGTGGATGCAGCTGTATTAACGTGTGAGCGGATGCAGCTGTATTAACATGTGAGTGAATGCAGCTGTATTAACATGTGAGCGGATGCAGCTGTATTAACATGTGAGTGAATGCAGCTGTATTAACATGTGATCGGATGCAGCTGGATTAACGTTTGAGTGAATGCAGCTGTATTAACGTGTGATCGGATGCAGCTGGATTAACGTTTGAGTGAATGCAGCTGGATTAACGTTTGAGTGAATGCAGCTGGATTAACGTTTGAGTGAATGCA
Organism: Dracogyra subfuscus; assembly: GCA_016106625.1. Lineage (NCBI taxonomy): Eukaryota > Metazoa > Mollusca > Gastropoda > Neomphalida > Peltospiridae > Dracogyra > Dracogyra subfuscus. The sequence goes on from JAECMU010020176.1 coordinate 5,480, forward strand.
GCTGGATTAACGTTTGTAGGGATACAGCTGTATTAACGTGTGATCGAATGCAGCTGCATTAACGTTTGATTGGATGCAGCTGTATTAACGTGTGTTCGGATGCAGCTGGATTAACGTTTGTTCGGATGCAGCTGTATTAACGTTTGTTCGGATGCAGCTGTATTAACGTGTGATCGGATGCAGCTGTATTAACGTGTGATCGGATGCAGCTGTATTAACGTTTGTTCGGATGCAGCTGTGTTAACGTTTGTTCGGATGCAGCTGTATTAACGTTTGTTCGGATGCAGCTGTATTAACGTGTGATCGGATGCAGCTGTATTAACGTTTGTTCGGATGCAGCTGTATTAACGTGTGACGGATACAGCTGGATAAAGGTCTGGGCGGATACAGCTGTTTTACTGTCTGGACGAATGGATACAGCTGGATTACCGTCTGGGCGGATGCCGTTGGACTACCGTCTGGGTGGATAGAGCTGGTTTAATGTTTGAGCGGGTTTTTTCATGGAACTTTGATACTTACAGTTTACTACCGTCTCTGTCCATAATAATATACCGACCTCGGTGGCGCAGTGGTTAAGCCATCGGTCTCTATGCTGGTAGCTACAGAGGTCGGATTCCAGTCGAGGCATTTTTATTCCAGATACCGAGTGCTCCGCAAGGCTCAGTGGGTAGGTGTAATCCACTTGCACCGACCAATGATCCATAACTGGTTCAACAAAGGCCATGGTTTGTGCTATCTAGCCTGTGGGAAGCGCAAACAAAAATCCTTTGCTGCCAATCATAAAAGAGTAGCCTATGTGGCGACAGCGTGTGTCAGAATGACCATATGTTTGACGTCCAATGGTACGATAAAAAATCAATGTGCTCTAGTGGCGTCGTTAAATAAAACACACTTTACTGTCCATAATATTATATTGTAAGTAAAGTTTCCAATCGAAAACTACAAGCATATCTATCATTTTAATCAGATCTTGTGCTGGCTATTGACAGCAGCGACCTCTATATAATAAACCAGTTTTGTTGACATGTTTTAGTACTTTGTAAACCAGTGGAGTAGCGCCTCGTTTCTCCTAGTTAGAATGGAAAACAAATATCACATTTTATGTGGCGACCACCACTACTGTCCAAATGGCATCTGGACTCATCGGTGAATAGCACACCTGACCAGTCGCGACGGGTGAATCGTAAGTGCCGTCTACTCCATGCTAGACGCTCATTTCGGTGACGTCGTAGCAGAATAGGACGTGTTGCTGGGCGTCGCGGTCTGATGTTGTGCTCCAATAAACGGTTGCGAACTGTCCTGGCACTGCTCTCAACCCAGGGATGGTTATGGCTGTCAAAGTTGCCGCCCGAAATCGATTCAGAAGATGTGTTACCCGAATATGGTTGTCCTGTGCTTGTGACATCACACACGGGCGACCTGAACGTGGTCTGTCTCTGGTGTTGCCTTGCTGTTGGTAACGTCGCCACAAATTCTGTATCGTCATGCGACCTCGTTATGCGCCATTCCAGTTTCAAGCATCCCGACCGCTCGGTGACGTTCAAATTCAAATGGCGTAAAAGCCGTTTAAAATTAATCAGAATCTAGACAGTGGTTTAGGCCTCTACCGTTTCCCGTTGCAAAATTAACAAGGATATGTGCACCTATAGGGTGTATACCACCAAATCAAATCCCATAGACGACAATAGTAACATATGTGGCTAAAACTCCTACCTGCAGCGTATCAATCAACATAAACGCCACGGATATAAATACTACCACCCCTCACACTTCAAGTGATCCAGAGAAAATTGGGGGTTAAGCTGCTTGGTTCTGAGATAACGGATAGCGTCTATGACTACCCTAGTTTCGCACAGGTACCCCATACATGTTTCAAGCACAAGGCTACTTTACACATTGGTACTAGATGAAATAAAATTGCATATTTTTTTTTTACCCAGATAAAACTATTATTTTTTACCAGCAACACACTCACATTTGTAACCAATCACAGGACTTGTGGTGTTTGCTTCTCTATCAAAAGTTCGGTGCACCTCGAACTTTGACCCAGCCGGAAGTTATTTGCTTTAGTACTACCTGTACCACGTTACGAGTATTGCACGTGCGGCACTCGAACAACACGTGCGATTGCAATATCGAGGATAAAGTTTTGAACATAATGGTTCGGCACGTTTCCTGAGCATGTTATTATTTTACAACTTGTCATTATGATTTTATTCAACTTTTTACCATGCACAGGAACTTTTTTCCGCTAGTATAGGTTTAAAAGTAAATAAATTAGTTGTGACATATATAATTAAAACGTTCACTGTAATCTTGTATTACACGTGAACTCGTACAATACAACTCTCTTGAAAACATCATTATATAATAACATAGTATCATCTGTGCTGTCTAGTGTTGTGGGTTTTTTTTTTGTTTAACGACGCACTCAACACATTATAATTACGGTTATATCGGCGTCGGACATATGGTTATGTCGAGAAAAACCCAGTGGTAGCTGACGGGGATCGATCCTAGACCGACCGCGCATCAGGCGAGCACTGTACCACTGGGCTATGTTGCCCGCCTGTGCTGTCTACGTCACTTTAAAAATAACACAGCTCATTGGGTAATTGTAATTTATAACTTATTAATTTTATCTTTTTGAACTGCCCGCTCTAAAATTGGCGTCTAAAATATTATTTGTTTAAATGATTTAAGATTATATTAATATTTATTTTTGTGGACGTTTAGATTTAAATATTATTAAAGCCCCTAGTCCAAATTTTGGTTTAAAAATCAAAATTGTCCCTTAGTATTCTGTCCTGGACCAAGTCACTGGCTATCCAGATATTTGCCCGCGACAGACATGCCTGACAGCGTAGTGGTATGTGAACATGTTAAAGGGACACTCCTGAGTTTGCTGCAATGTTTTAAGATGTTATTGACTAATAAAATATTTATACGATTAAACTTACATATTAAATATATTTTCTTGTTTAGAATATTAGTGGCTGTATATTAAACGTGTTTTTGATCGTTCTAATATTTGTACTAAGTTAATTTTCATTTTATTTCCTAAAAAGTATTTTTTCGTACGTACGAAATTATTTGAAGACGAAATGCAGTTTGTGCTTCTTGTAAATATTAAGACGACCAGAAATACATTAAATATACAGACACTGATATTCTAAACAAGAAAATATATTTAATATGCAAGTTTAATCGTAGAATTATTTTATTATGCGGAAACATCTTACAGTGCAGCAAAGTCAGGAATGTCCCTTTAATTTTATCTTTTTGAACTGCCCGCTCTAAAATTGGCGTCTAAAATATTATTTTTTAAAAATGATTTAGGGTTATATTGATATTTTTTGGACGTTTAGATTTAAATCTAAATTGTCCCTTAGTATTCTGCCCTGTACCAAGTCATTGGCTATCCAGATATTTGGCCCGCGACAGACATGCCTGACATCGTAGTGGTTATTGAACATGTTAAAGGACATTCCTGAGTTTGCTGCAATGTTTTAAGATGTTATCCACTAATAAAATATTTATACGATTAAACTTACATATTAAATATATTTTCTTGTTTAGAATATTAGTGGCTGTATATTAAACGTGTTTTTGATCGTTCTAATATTTGTACTAAGTTAATTTTCATTTTATTTTCTAAAAAAATATTTGTTTCGTACGTACGAAATTATTTGAAGACGAAATGCAGTTTGTGCTTCTTGTAAATATTAAGACAACTAGAAACACATTAAATATGCAGACATTGATATTCTAAACAAGAAAATATATTTAATATGTAAGTTTAATCGTAGAAATATTTTATTAGTCGGAAATATCTTACAATGCAGCAAACTCGGGAATGTCCCTTTAAAAACAGTCACTCAACACACCCGTTGGCTAACCGTGTCTAACATAGAAAAGTAGTCCTTGTGACAAGATGAAAGAAGAAACTAGCTGCCGACAAAGGCATTAGATAATCAAGTAAGATGTCTGTTCGTTTGTTGTTCTGGGACTCTCTTTTTTTTCTTCCAAATTTAATTTTTGATTTGTTTAACGGCACCACTAGAACACATTGATTTATGAAGGGCGCAGAAGCTACACATTGACACTAATTTTAATTAATTTACTTCAGAATTGTTGTTATTTCGCTTACATTCATCGTAGTATGAGCAAACAATAAATAAATAATTTTGCAAATGCGTAAACTGTATTAATCGGCGAAGCTATTCTGACATAAGTGTACTGATTATTTGTTTTTGTTCGTACCCAGATGAACGTAAAAAAAATGACAAACAATACTTATATTTAAAATGTGAACAGTGACGTAGCGTGGGTGGGCCCGCCGGGTGCAAAATTCTGGAAGGGGGAGGGGGCAATAAATGCCTTGCCCCGGGCGCTGGCAACCCACGCTATGCCACTGAAAAAACCTGGAATAGAACTCTAATCAATAAACTGCTACTTCCTAGAAGCACGTGTGGTTTTAAAAATATGGAAACAACAATTTTTGATGCTACAAACATCAGGATGACCAGAAACACATCGGTTCTACGGAAATATATAATCTATAATTTAATGTATAACACAGTAGCAGACTGATACAGACAGACAGACATACAGGTAGACACAGTATCAGACTGAGACAGACAGACAGACAGAGAGGTAGACACAGTAGCAGACTGAGACAGACAGACATACAGACAGGTAGACACAGTAGCAGACCGAGACAGACAGACAGACAAACAAACATACAGGTAGACATAGTAGCAGACTGAGACAGACAGACAGACAAACAAACATACAGGTAGACATAGTAGCA
>JAECMU010020178.1:5092-19983 GCA_016106625.1 Dracogyra subfuscus
GTGTGTGTGTGTGTGTGTGTGTGTGTGTGTGTGTGTGTGTGTGTGATCCAAAGTATACTATTAACTGTCATGAACTATATTCACTCAAAACAAACTTTAAAGGAGTAAACAAGGCAAAATCAAAGTGTTGGCTAATATAGTTCCTGTCGAGGTTGTTTGGAATGCTAAACTCACACTTCAAACATTGATACAGAGTCATCCTGTTACTGTCTTCAAAAAACGTCAAGGATCTTTAATTCCATGAGTCATTTAATCTGACAAAGCCAATTTAATGAGTCCACAACACTTCAGAGTATTTGAAACCATGTTTTTTTAATACATATGGACTCGCCAACACTGCAAGCAAACCATCTAATAGCTGTAGGTTTTCAGCTTTGATGATTTTTAACTCAAGTCCAACTCAAATGGACTCTCGCTTTTTGTTTTCTCACTTTTTGATGAAGGAATCTCTTTCATCATATGATAAGCTTAATTGAATTTCTTTTCTTGTGGCATCAAAGAGAAACATAGTTTTGGTTGGACCACCATCACAACCTTCTGTCGTTTGCTGGCATTTTTTAAATGTAACATATTGGAAGACTCACCCGGTGCCAGTGTTGTTAGATATTTTCATGATGTTTTCACAATTAAGACAAAGAATGCCATCAAAGACCTGAAGGCCATCTGAACTTGGAATCGATATTTAACTTGAATCGCAGAACTTGTGTTCAACAAATACGGTACAAGCAAGCTGTGCCAAGGTACTTGAAGAAAACATCTGCATGTATTTAAAAATAGAGTTTTTTGTATCAGAAGTTAGATCAGATTTGTTTATTTCCAATATGAAATTATATTGTGTATTTTATGTATCAGAATTTAGTTCAGATATACTATTATATGTATTATATATTTACATTGTTTTTTTTTGTTTAGTTGTTGTATTTTTTAAACCAAATTTAGTTCCAATAGTTATTTATAATAGTTCTTCTGTTTTTATTTGTATCTGGATTTTGTTAAGATAGCCTATCTCCTTTTGAACTTTTCATATGTCCTTAATCTCCTTTTGAATTTTTCATGGATGTATGTCTGATTGTCAATTGCATATATTTGATCTTAGTTAAATATCTCCTTATTTTTGTGTGTGTTTTTCATGTGATTTTGTTTTTTATCATATGTACTGTATACATTTGTGTGTGGATATCATGTCAATAAAAATTCATAAATAAAAAAATAAATAAAAAAAAATAGCCTATTATTATAAAATTATACTGGGCGGTACAAGGAATTTCTTTGTTCAAACAATGTCTTCAGGAAAGACATTATAAGCAAACTCTACCAACAGATTTAAACCTACAAATTCAAGTATATTTTTTATTATTGAATTCTTTTAATGGATCATTCACATATATATTCACATTCATCCCACAACATATCGGTGTGCCCATTGGGTTATTTCTCGCTCCAACCAGTGCTCCACAACTGGTATATTAAAGGCTGTGTTATGTGTTATCCTGTGTGTGGGATGGTGAATATAAAAGATCCCTTACTACTAATAGAAAGGTATAGTGGGTTTCCTCTCTAGGACTATATGTCAAAACTTACCAAATGTTTGACATCCAATAGCCAATGATTAATAAATCAATGTGCTCTAGTGGTGTTGTTAATATCCTTTAGATGCATTTGCTAATTTAGATCAATTAAATTTAATTAATTTCTCATTAACATTAATTTGTATTAAGTAACAATGTTATATAATGGAGTGGAGAGATTACACCTTTAATAACAATAAGACTAGAAGTAGATTTTATATACTGTATCAACCCAGGTAGTATGTGTACATGTATACTGGTTGTACCCTACTCTCGTTAGGTCAGGTCAGGTCAGAGCATTTAACGTGCACATTCAGAATAAGCTGTTGTAGTGCATGCCTGTCCTGAACACAAGTGCTGGGCTCAGCTGGCTCTTCCGTCCATGCAGGACAGGAAATACTCCCATTAACATAGCCAGGATTTTACAATGAGAAAAGGGCTGGGGATGGCACTGTTTATAAGTTTCAGGTGACGGGCAAATATAAAAAGGTGGTGGGAAAAACTAAAGGTGTGATTGGGGTTGGGTAGGAGGAGGTATTAACATCATGGCCCTCACTGGTTGTAATAGTGCCTATTTCTAACTTTTCCAAATGTATACAGAATTCAGACGTATCTTGACCTTAAGACTTCATTTTATTTCTTGGCAAAAATACAACAACAAAAAAAAAACAGGCGACAAACAACTTGAAAGAAATAACTGCAATGCCCTTAAAGCTAATTATCTAACTAAACTGTACATAAATTCACTTTGATAATATGCATTAATGTTAAAGAAGTTGGGCGCCTGGTATTTTAAGAACTCTTAACCTGATGGTGCCAGTAAGAAATAATTGCAGAGACAGTTATTTTCTTATGGCATGTGTGTGTCACATTCTGCCAGCCGTTTCTCAAAGACAAACTTCCTGGCTACTGTCACAGGAAGCAAGATTTGACAAGTAATTATGTAAAATACTTGATTTACTTTTAACAATCACGAGAAGAGCAGGTTCTTTTTGCTTTAAATCACTGAATGGTTAATGAATTATTTCAGTGATTATGGTATGCTCTCAGACTATTATTTTTAATATGATTTTTTTCTCTCCTTTTTTTTGTTGTTGTTAAAATACAATATTCTTTTTATAAACAAAAGCCCCAAACCCCAAATATATTGTCAGTTTAAAAATATTTTTAACATAATATGATAAATAAAAAAAAGGAAAAAACCATTATTTTAGGAAACTTTAACTATTCTAAAAACATATTATCAGTTTAATATTGGTAATAACCACACAATACATATATAAATCAAAATGCAAATGTCAACAAAGTTAATTAGATTCAAAAATAATCTGAACATATATATTACTAGTATTAGAAAATATATTTCTACAATAAATAACAGAGTACCTGGTAACAAAATCTGAAGAAAGACAGAACAATATAAAGACAAAACGAATTATGTGTCTATTAAATATAATGTAAAGTATTATATGTGTTTATATTTCAGAACTATTTACCTACCTGTAATTTACATTGGGAAATATATAAACTTGATTTACAGATTGATAATATTGATATTTTGTTTGTTTGTAGGAGACATTTTTATAACATTAGTATATACAGTTGACTCTTTGTCTAAACTGCTCCTCTATGTAAACTGGACTATTTCGACGGTACGAAGCAAGTCCGGTTTAGACAGAGTCCACTGTATACTTGAATGTTTCTCACATCAATATGTACTTTGTATGTTGTATATTCTGTGACAAAATGTTTAAAACAAAAAAAATTGGGACGGAGGGGTTTACTGTTAAAACATAAATTGTTATTAGCTTTTGAAATTTTAAGGTTGTTTCTGTGGAAATAATATTTCATAATTTAAAAAACAAAAAAACATTTTATAACTGAATAGTAGGGGAGCTCCCACATTTTTAGTAATAAAATAGTGAAAAATGTTTTTTACATGGTTGTATGTAAATGATATCCTTGCTTTTTTAATTCTAACCCGTGTCATGCCACAGGTATATCTATGACATAGGATGTGCTACTGTCCTGCCTGTGGACAAGTTTATATAAAAGACCTTTTACTGGTAGTGGTAAAACCACTGTCAGAATTACCAAACATTATAATAATAAATCAATGTGGTTTTTTTTGTGTCATTTAATAAAATTAATTTGTTTTAAGTACAGCATACTGAGGAATAACGTCCCAGGAAGACACTTCATGGAGATGATCTGTGTTATAGAGTTAAATAATAATTTGAGATTGCAGCATTAAACTCTGCTGAATGCTGAGCTCTTAGTGTGATGATATCATAAAAACACAGATGGCAACAACTCATCACTGGCGTAGGAAGCGGGGGGGCAAGGGGGGCATGTGCCCCCCCACTTTTCAGACATTATTATTGTTAAACTATTATTATTATTATTATTATATAAGTGTGCCCCCTCACTTTTTGGCACCTTCCTACGCCTCTGCTCATGATCTAGTGACATTATAGCCTTCAGTGGTTTTACAGTTGTGTAGCAGTAAGACAGCTTTGACAATCTGTAGCCTGGTCTTTATATACAAATTTCACTGTATTACACAACATAATATAATGACTTTAACATTAAAAGGGACTTTGTCACAATTTGTTTTCCCCACTGTTCTTTCTTTTCTTTAATTTTTTAAATCAGTCTTTTTTTTCCCCATTGTGATCTGCTGACAACTGTTTGCCATCCAACACCACTTGCCAGTCCTTATAAGTTCAACTCCCTAGCCATTTATGTTGCACTGTTTTTCATTGTTGGTCTGTTAAATTAAAAACAAATTTGTTAGGCTAAATAACATTTCTTTACTTTTGTCAAAACCAAACAAATTGGTTTCAGTTTTATTATTCTGTCATTTAATATGAAAACAATTTTATGCGATTTCAGAACTACCACAATTCAATTAAAACTAAAACAAAAGTGTGTATTCCATTAATTTATGATTAGCTGCTTTCTACATGTTATAATATAAATTTTAATGAGATCTATCAGAACAATGTAAGGGAAACAACTCTAGCATTACATGAATGTTTTAATATATTCTGTCTGGCCTTGGTAGTGTCATGGTTAAACCATTGGATTACAGGCTGATAGGTGGCCTGACCACAATTAATTTCACTATATGTTTCTATATAGCCTTAATGGCTATAACATTATTTAGCAACAGGCCCGTAGATTTTTGTATGTACCTTTGCCTGCCTGGATTTTTGTATATACCTTTGCCTACCTGGGGGACACATATCCTGAAAAGGACAACTCCTGTCGTCCAGCTCTTTCTCTCAGCATAGTGTTTTAAACAAACACACCCTCTAAACCAGGCCGGAATCCACCCATTTTACACAGAAAGCACTACTTTTGCATGGGCCAGAATGACCACAAACAAGTCTTTAATGTTACACGTTACAAAGCTGTCTGCCATGAAATAATAACAGTCAAACAGCAAACTATTTGTGTGGACAAATTTCCAGATTTTGGACAACCAAATGGGAAGATAACTGTAAACTGAGGCCAGGTACAGGGTTAGTAGTTTGGTTATTGGCTCTCACCCAGAGTGAGTTTTAACAACTCAATGGGTAGGTGTAAGGACACTATACCAACTTTTCTTGCCCACCAGACCGGATTATCCAGCTTTTGCATGGGACAAAATGTTTTGTCCCTTGGGTTGGAATTCCCTTATCTATACCTGACCATGGTGATAGATTCCATTAGTCTCTCACTAACCAGTCCTGGACAGAGTGTTTGAATCGTAATTGGCTTTTAGCATGAAAATAAGTTTAAATAAAAATAAAATATTTAAAAATATATATATTTGTTAATGATGAGGATGATTTATTCTGAATAATAATCCCAAACCGATTGTGCATCAAATGAATGCTTTACCACTTGGCTACGTCCTGCCTGAACAGACAGAAACACAGACAGACAGACAAATGGACAGACAGACAGAATGAATGATGAAGACAAAACCTGTATAGTTCCCACCAGTTGAACTAGTAGGGGACCAATAAGTTAAAACGTACAATATGCAGGTAGGTATTGCTTTATTTGCTCTGAGTGTAAAACAAGACACCATTATTGGGTGATCACAGATATGCAATATGTAGAACAAAATAAAAGCATCTACAAAAACTATATACACAATTATAAAATAAGTAACAAGTCATTATTAGTTTGTTTAAAACAAGCAAGAAAAAAAAGAAGAAGAAAAAAAAGAAGAAAAGAAAACATCAGTGGAATGCAACAGCATATAAATCAATTAAGAAAACAGCACAGGTTATTATCATTATAAATTAATGATTTTAAAATTATCTAAGGCACAATTGGAATGTTACACAAGGCACAAGCTGACCACCACATCACAAAAAGAGAAATCAAATATCTGTTTCTTCATCTTTTCAAAGCCCTTATAATTATGTTTTCTCAACCACATAAAGTTCAAAATGAAGACATATATGCTACAAAAATACAACATTGAGTTTTAATACAAACACTGGAATTTTAATTAAGAGTTTGAAATCTTGGTAATACAGTGAAACCTGTCTATACCAGACACTGAACAAACTGGAATCCTGTCAAAAGCGGCCAAGTTTAATGGTCCTGTTTTTCTAAACTACTAAATTGCAACCCTCTAAACATTGGATCCTGTCTAAATTGAATAAATATTAGGTTCCTGACGAGATCCAGTTAACACAGGTTTCAGTGTAGTTCCATGTTTAAGTTATGTCCCCTAGCTTTAAATCAAGCAGATATTGTTTTAAATTAAGAACATACTCCTGAGTTACACATAAAACATATGTACACACAGGGTTAAAAACATCACTTCAATAACATCTGGCTCAATATATATAATCATATTTTGATTCATAAATTACTAATATTAATTAACAGACACTTTTGTTTTTAAAACATGCCAGAAAACATCTAATCAATTCTATTTTCAACAAGAGATCAAGGTATAGATAGTTAAATCTTTAAGTGTCTACTTCAGAACAGAATTGTGCAACAGTGATACATGTGTTATTAAATACAGCCTGGAGACATGTAATACCGAGATATATTACACAGAGACAGCACAGGTGAAGACAACATCACAGAAAAACAAGAACTTGATTGTGTAACACAACAGATACTAATCCATATATTCACCACACAGTCAACAACTTTGTTTAACCATGGAGTGATCAAAAGAACTTGAAAAAGAATCACCTTCATTCCAAATCAGATAAAACTACATAATTTTCAATCAGCCCCAATCTGTAATTATTACAAGTATAGCCTAAAGAATGAATGGTTCAGATGTGAGACAACAAAGTTGATCATACCTATATCGCTAGAGTGTAGGCCTAGAGCAATGGATCTGAAGCAGGGTCCATGGACCCCAAGGTAGTATGTTCAAAGAGGAAAATAACTTGGGATGCAACAAATCCACAAAAATGTGCAGGTTTGAAATGTTCTTCAATGAGATACACAAGTTGACAAGGTGTGTAAAGCACAGACTTCAAAAGTAATGCTACTAGCAAAAATAAAGAAGTATCTTCCTCTGAATATTAGAACACTTTATTTGAATGTCTATATTCAATCATTACGGTATCTGATTGATTGAATGTGTGGGGAAGTTGTTCTAAATTAGACTGGGAAAGAAGAAATAAATTACAAAAAAGAACAGTACATATTGTTTTTGACAAATCACCTGATGACCTAACAGACTGTTTATTTCATGAACTAAGTGGCTAAATAGAATAGTACATTATTTTTTTGACAAATCACCTGATGACCCAACAGATTTTTTATTTCATGAACGAAGTGGCTAAGATCCTAAATTCATGAAAAGATTTTGATCCTTCATGTTTTGATGATAAATATAGTTTAATATAATAATAAAAAAGAGAAGTATAAAAATCAATACATTACTGTGGAATGTGACTCTTTACATTTAAACAAAGGAGTATGCTGGTTCAGAAGGAATATGAACCAGCGTCTTAAGAGTATATTATAATAACTGAAACTTTCTGTCCACCACTGAAATATTAATCAACTTGTGCTGTCCCACAATAACATTAATACATAAATCATAAATACAAATAATGAAATAACATTATACATACCGTAATAAATAATGTTAACAGAATAATTTTACCATTTAATTATTTTCTAAGATATATGTTTTTCATATATATTAAATATTAATAGATATTTTTTAAATATTAACAGAGTAACCAAAAACAAGTAAAATTGTGCAAGGTTAATAATAAATGTTTGTCAGGAATGTCAAAGATATATATATATTTTTTCATGTTTACTGATTTTATGAATACACACATGTATATATACTTGTGTAAGAGTTTAATTTTGTTTAGTTTGAAGTTTTTCAATAAAATGGCAACAATTTACAGGATTGTGAAAACTGACCACCAACCTGTGTAGTATTTTATGAACTGCCTTTCTAAATCACAAGTACTGCCATCGTTTACAAATTAATAATTGACATTTGCCGAATCTGGCTGCCAATCCTACTCAGGCCAAATAGTTTCCTACTTAGACACGAACATGGAACACCCTGTGATATGTATTTATCTTGACTCACAAATGGTACCTCTAATCTGTATACCCTGAGAATAAATAACTCCATGGTTATTATACACTCTAAAAGATATATTATAACGTTATTTGAAGAATATTACACACAATATTCTTGTCAATATCAATAGAACTGGAATACATAACTGATTTTTTTAAACACTTACTTACACAGGCTATATACCTATATAATTAATTATCTTTAAAAGCTGTACTAACTGGAATAAGTGGTACAGAAAATAGTGAGATATTATTTTTCTTGTTACTCCATTAATTACAAGAATGTATCATTGTAATCTGCATATGAAAATAAGTACATTTATTTCAAAGTCAACATATAATAGTAAATAATATTACTAACTACATCTTATTTTGAAATAATTTTCAGAAGAGAATATTAATTACATAATAGTTTAAGCAATTAATAAACTGAATAATGATTTCTGTATATTTTAATACATATTCTGTCTTCCATTTTTCAATATTGAGTTACATGCCCAAAACAAAAGGTGATGGAATTGTTTAGATTCATAACAAAATAACATGAATTTATTATGAATGATAATAAATATGGTTATCAGAAATGTCGGAAGTTTTATTTCGATTCCACCTTCAACTTACTTTGAAATGTTTACATACTGAATTTTATAAAAAAATAAATAAATACTTTCTGTAATATTTATATACTTGAAATTTTCATATATTTGAGATATTTATACTTTGCCCAACTCTTTACACTGTGTTTTAATTTTGACACCCAATAGCCGATGTATTTTTGTGCTGGGGTGTTGTTAAACATTCATTCATAAATAGCTGTTATTTAAAGTGACATATGCTAGTTTCTAAAAACGCATGTTCGTCTGAGAAGTAGTGGTTATCAAGGCAATCTCTAGTTACTTTTAGATGATATTTCCTAGTTTAAACATCACAGACTTTAGCTTCTCTTTGTTATAACCATATCCAAGTATGTGTTGTAGTTTTGTAGATTAATCAAACTTAGTGTCCATTTCCACGGGCTGAAACTAGGGTCTGCACCTTTAATCAATTATTAATGGCGACTTACACCTCAGTATTTTTCAATGACATCCTGTCCCCAGTAAATACCTGAATCACCTTGAGCCTGCAGCTGCATTGGATGGTCCTTAGAGACAGATTTCAATGCACAGAGACAGATAAATTATAAAAAAAATATTGTTTAAGATGGCAGTATATTATATATCCAAAACAATGCCCTGATTTCAGGCCCATAAGAATGATATCTGGATTGGAAGGATGGAGACTTTTATTTTAGTAAAGGGTAGGCACAGGCACTCTCCCAGCCGCTCTCCCCCAATTATATCTTACACTTGTAAATCCTAGGGTGTGGGGTGTGTGCAAGCCATTGCAGGTGCTTCTCAACCCTAGCATAAAACAAATTTATTGTTATTTACTAAAAACTGACAGCCTGGCATATACCCCGTTTGAATTTGATCCTGACCCAACTAACTCTGGATCATGCCTCTTATACAGCTGTAGACATATTGGGCTAAATCTACAATGCCTGTTGTTTTTTGTCACATGTAGGTGTTTAAGCATTGTAAATGTAGTATGTAGTTACATGCAGGTGTTTAAGCATTGTAAATGTATGTAGTCACATGCAGGTGTTTAAGCATTGTGAATGTATGTAGTTACATGCAGGTGTTTAAGCATTGCAAATATATGTAGTCACATGCAGGTGTTTAAGCATTGTGAATGTATGTAGTTACATGCAGGTGTTTAAGCATTGCAAATATATGTAGTTACATGCAGGTGTTTAAGCATTGTAAATGTATGTAGTCACATGCAGGTGTTTAAGCATTGTAAATGTATGTAGTTACATGCAGGTGTTTAATCATTGTAAATGTATGTAGTTACATGCGAGTGTTTAAGCATTGTAAATGTATGTAGTTACATGTAGGTGTTTAAGCATTGTAAATGTGTGTAGCCACATGCAGGTGTTTAAGCATTGTAAATGTATGTAGTCACATGCAGGTGTTTAAGCATTGTGAACGTATGTAGTTACATGCAGGTGTTTAAGCATTGTAAATGTATGTAGTCACATGCAAGTGTTTAAGCATTGTGAATGTATGTAGTTACATGCAGGTGTTTAAGCACTGTAAATGTATATAGTCACATGCAGGTGTTTAAGCATTGTAAATGTATGTAGTTACATGCAGGTGTTTAAGCATTGTAAATGTATGTAGTTACATGCAGGTGCTTAAGCATTGTAAATGTATGTAGTTACATGCAGGTGCTTAAGCATTGTGAATGTATGTAGTTACATGCAGGTGCTTAAGCATTGTAAATGTATGTAGTTACATGCAGGTGTTTAAGCATTGTGAATGTATGTAGTTAAATGCAGGTGTTTAAGCATTGTAAATGTATGCAGTTACATGCAGGTGTGTTTAGGCATTGTAAATGTTTGTAGTTTGTGTTAGCTTAAACACCCACGTGTAACTATATACATTTACAATTCTTAAACAGGTGTATGTAAACTGAATGTAGTTACATGCATACAAGTTAAAAATAAGCTTTGTAAATTTGGACCAGTTTATGCATTACTTTATTTTGAATAATGTTATATAAATAAACACATAACATTCAAGTCAACTTGTCACCAATCTTCACCATCAGCAAAATCAGACCAAGCTGAAGATCATTCTCTTGAAATGGTTCTAGGTGAGCAATCACAGAAGTTTCAAATCACATTTGATTGCAAGATGATTAAATTGCCACTCTTCTAAAGTTTTCCAGGTGAGTGTGGAGGGGAAAGCAAGCTATCACCCAGCTTTTTTGGCAAAGACAATGTGTGTTAGTTGTTAAATTGATTTAAATCATATTTTAGTTTTTTACTTTCTATATTCTCTGATTCACAGACAAATAAATGTGGTCCGTCACCTACCCTTGTTAAACAGCCACCTGCTTTTAACAAGACCGAGAATTTACCATGAATGACTGTTGAAAACAAGGACATTCCAGCTGAAAGATACAGACTTGAAAAATTTCAAATAAAATAACTCTATCTCTAATAAAGATGAATGCTTGATTATTTTTCTTGCATATCCAACTAAATTTATAACATACAGTTTAATAATCTAAATATCAAAGCACCACATTTTCTACACATCTAAACATCCATTATATGATGACGTGAACAAGTCTTAAAGTGACTCAGGCTTTCAGATTTCATGGAAACAATCCTTTCTGGTAGTGTCAGTAAAATCGCAGAACAAACATTTAGTTTCCCATGATTATTATATTGAGTACAACAAGTTTCCGATCGATTCACGAACTGAAATGTTTGTTTTGTTTTGTTTAACGACGCACTCAACACATTATAATTACGGTTATATCGGCGTCGGACATATGGTTATGTCGAGAAAAACCCCAGTGGTTAGCTGACGGGGATCGATCCTAGACCGACCGCGCATCAGGCGGGCACTGTACCACTGGGCTATGCTGCCCGCTACGAACTGAAAAGGAGTTTCCCATGAAATCCTATGGCCTGTGACCGATTGAAATGCAGTGAATAAATAACATTTTAAACATTTTGTTTCTTTTATCTCAATATTTCATTTCAACTTATTATCGTGCTTATATCCGATTAAGGTTCAAGCATGCTGTCCTGGGCAGTCACCTCAGCTATCCGGGCTACCTGTCCAGGACAGTGAGTTAGTTGTTAGTGGTTAGAGAGAAAATGGTGTAGTCTTACACCTACCCATTGTGTTATTAAAACTCTCTCTGGGTGGGAGCCAGTATCGGGCTGCAAACCCAGTACCTACCAACCTTATGTCCGATGGCTTAACCACGATACCATCAAGGCTGGTATTTCAATATGTTCTTTGTTACAAATTATTTCCCTTTGAATGTTGTTATTGGAACTTTAAACTCTTGGACTGTTTTCCACTAGTATTAAGATAATTAGAATAAAAATTTAAATAATGCAAGGGTAAAATCACAACCAAAACATGCATGGCATTTTTTTTCTTAAAAGTGTACAATCAGCATAATGACACATGCAACATGCAGTCTGTGAACTCTTCAAATACGAAGTATATTATGATCCATTATTCTGACTATTAACTGGACAAATCTAGCTAGTATCGGCTAGATTAATATTATCATTCCAATGCCTACAGACTTGTCAGAACAGCAACTGATGCATTTCTTCAATTATTGTCACATCTACAATGGTTATTGCACCATAGAATAATCAATATTCAAGTAAAATGTATTAATGCTTATGGAGACTGTCTTCATTAAACAGCTGTTTACACTATGAGTATTTTCACATTTTACCATTCTTTAATCTGGACAAACACTGATTATTCCCCTTTATTTGTGACATTGCCCACTAGGTGTAATCACCTGTAATGAGACATTACCTCCTTGGTGAGTCTAATATTATTAAAATACATTTGAAGAAGAATTAGTGTGCAGGTGTCTTAGTACAGTACTCTAACCACCAATGGTCACCAATGCCAAAATTGCACAAAACTGTAAACCATCACATCACAGAAACATATCTCTCTTCACTGACAAACAGTGATGATCTGTTTTTAATCAGCTACCCTAAACCAAGTCTCTTAAACTCGTCTGCTTATCTTAAACTTGGCCATCCTATCTTAAAATTGGCCAATCTGTCTTAAAATTGGTCAACCTGTCTTAAAATTGGCCATCCTGTTTCAAAATTGTCCATCTGGTCTTAACATTGGTCAGCCTCTTTCAATGAAGATGCTGGGTCGAATAACAGATCATGAACTGTTAGTTGACTGAATACATGGATTCAAATAAATAGTGTTTTATAGCAAGTCTCCGCACTCATCCCTTCGGCGCCTTCCATTTCTTAAAGCTGTTGATTCCCTCCGTACGCCACGTTTCCCTTGATATACACATCTGCTGAAAAACGTCCATTCCAGCCACTGAGCATGCTCCAATGTATGCTGCATGATATCTCTGAGGCGCTGCGTGTACCTGCAATACAATGATCAATGTTACAGTGAGTGACGTCTAGCAGACCTTACTATTTAAGAGTAACCATCACTTTCCTGAGGCTAGTTCAAGAAGAGTAATTTTTTTATCTCCCCTTAGCAGGGGTAGCTCAGTGGTACAGCGCTTGCTCGATGCACGGTCGGTCTGGGATCGATCCCCGTCGGTGAGCCGATTGGGCTATTTCTCTTCACAGCCAGTGCACCACGGCTGGTATATCAAAGGCCGTGGTATGTGCTATCCTGTCCGTGGGATGATGCATATAAAAGATCCCTTGCTCCTAATTGGAAAGAGTAGCCAATGAGGTGGCGACTGCGGGTTTCCTCTCTAAATATATGTGTGGTCCTTAACCATATGTCTGACGCCATATAACCGTAAATAAAATGTGTTGAGTGCGTCGTTAAATAAAACATTTCTTTCTTTCTTTCTTTTTCCCCTTAGAATTTGAATTGATATGTCAGTATGGCAATATCTGAAATGGTTCCCTATAATCCAATCTAATGAAAATAAATTTTAGCCAGAAGAAAAAGAAACGTTAATAGTCCAAAGATGAAATAAGTTATAATCACATGATGAAAAGCTAAATCAGAAGACGAAATGTAAGTTACAGTTAGAAAGATTTAGTCATCAGAGGAAAAGTAAAACATACATGTAAGTTACATTCAAAGTCAGAAGTCTTCAGTTTACACCTTTAAAAAGTTAATTTTTGAGGCATAACAATGGACATCTATGTTTTTTGCCAAAGCAAGCATCATTATAGTCATAAAATTATAACAGAACATCTCACATTCAAGATCTCCCCAATAATATTATATAAAACAATAACATATGCAAAGACGCCTGCCATTTTATATGGTTTCTTTCTTCTGAAGATGTCAGAATTCTACTGTAAAAATGTTATTTAAGATAACTATATTAATTTTATAACAAAGTGATTTCACTATAAAAGCTTTAAAGTGTTTATATACATGGACACAGAATGTAACTTTGTATGTGAAAGTCATGATCCTTACTTCTATAGGAACATTAGGTGGAGCCAGTTTGACGAGTTCAGACTGCAAGCGCTCTCTAAACCCAGGAAGCATCGTCACACCTCCACTCAAATATATAGATCTGTCAAATAACACAAATATTAACTGTTAAATGATATACATATCACCTTTTAATAACTCAAATATATGTATCAACAGTTGAGTAGTACAAATATAAAACAATACAAATATCAACTGTTCAGTAACAGAAATATCAGCTGTTAAATATTATAAAGAACTGCTATGACTGATATGTAAAAACATTCATCCAAAGAATTAACTATTTCCCTTGATTCATGACTGATGAAATTTACCATATTTATTAAACATTTCATGACTCAGCTACTATAGACTTTTTAAAACTACTAATCACGCACACAAAAAAGACTCAGCCAATGTAGTTAATACGAATACGTAATGTTCAAGTTATGACTTGTCACTAAAAACTAAGGCATCTCCACATTCAGTTCACATGACAATTTTGTGATATAAGAAATGCTTGCTAGTATGGTTTTTGTGAATAATATTAAAGGAAAATAATATAGCTGGAACCAGTCAAATTGACAGTAGGTCCGATTGAATACTGACCAAATGTGATTGAAACATTCTGATGAACAGAAACAAGCCTATTTTAAACTGTTCCATACTAAAGAAATCAAAATAAATGTATAATATGTACATGTGTCTTGAACTGTGTGAG
>JAECMU010020228.1:2718-23386 GCA_016106625.1 Dracogyra subfuscus
CACTGGTGTTACCTGGAAATAAAGGGTACAACACTGGTGTGATCTGGGAGAACAACACGCTGGCATACCTGGAAATAAAGGGTACAACACTGGTGATACCTGGAAATAAAGGGTACAACACTGGTGTGATCTGGGAGAACAACACACTGGCATACCTGGAAATAAAAGGTACAACACTGGTGTTACCTGGAAATAAAGGGTACAACACTGGTGTGATCTGGGAGAACAACACGCTGGCATACCTGGAAATAAAGGGTACAACACTGGTGTTACCTAGAAATAAAGGGTACAACACTGGTGTGATCTGAGAGAACAACACGCTGGCATACCTGGAAATAAAGGGTACAACACTGGTGTTACCTGGAAATAAAGGGTACAACTGTAAAATTGTATTAACTTAAAGTAAAGTAGGGCTAGTGACTTTTTAATCGTGGCTAGTAAACTGTTTAAATCACCAATCCCATGGCTAGTGGATTTTATAAACATTCTAGAGGCCCTGATACCTGGAAATATAGGCTACATCATCCGCAGGGCACACACTGAAACCAATTTGGGTTTAGCCAATTTTCATACTGTGAAACTCCTCTAAACTGGACACCATTGGGACCAAGAAAACTGTAATGAGACCAACTTGCATGTATTTTGTGGAATACACAAGAGCTATGTAGTAACTTATATAAGCTTAATTTATAATATTCAATAAATTGCATAAGCTTTACTTGTGATATGCTGCGTCAAGTTTGATGAACTCTCCTACAAACGGCTCCTGAAGTCTGCGAATCAGTCGGTCTTTGTTCTGAATAATCAATTCAATATGGCTACTCAAAGTAGTGATCATCTGGATTTTGTTTTCTGAAAATAATGATTTAAACAATATTAAGTTAATATTTTAAAACTAGAATGTTTAAACAATTCTGTTGACAAATACAATCCTTTGCACAATTCATCAATATCACCATCCAGTTACCTCTCACAAAGTGTAATGGGAAATCTTTCATTGAATTGAACTCCATTTTAGATAATCAAATTCATAAGCAAAGAGGAATTTGGGGGGCCACCACATCTGCTTTTTTAATAAAGTATTTTCTAGGAGAGCATAAACCAAACCCCAGTACAAACTTTGCTCACCAGTCCTTAATAATTCCCTACACAGACCTGCTACATGACTGTATACTGACAGCAGTGTTAAATTATAGTGAACTCTGTCCAAACTGTCATCCGTAATCCACAAGTCAGTCTGAACTGGCACAATATCAAATTTGATATTGAACAGCCTAGGAGAAATCTTGTTTTTAAAATGAGCAGTGTGTGCATATTGGCTCATTTCTTCAATTACCCTTGAATCCAGTTCACTGTTTTTATTTAATCTACTGGCAAGTAGGTAACTTTGTCAGATCTGTATAACTAATATGACACACTATAGTTTACTAAATTCTACCAGAATGCATATATCAATTCCTACAATTGTTTGTCAATGGAATCCCAAACCCAAGCAGTGCATACCTAACACATCGAGATGTGTGATGTCTCTTATCTCCCTGTCCTGCATTCTCCTCTGTATCTCAAGTTGTATCTACAAGAAATAATCATATGTAACCAAAAAACTTTAAAAAATACATCTATATGGATGAGACCCCTAACTCAAAAGAGGAGAACATTTTGGCAACATCTGAGAAAAGAAAAGTATGCGGATGACCTAATACACCGGTTAAATCGTGATGACAAGATTATTTCTAAGAAATATAAGATCCCAGCAATTTAGAATTAATCTGAAATCCAGATGAGAAGACAGGAATTGCAAGCATTTCAACACCTTGAAATCGAAACTGAACTCATGAAAATGAGATCACGAAGTCAAGAAGAAAAAATTAAAGAATATTGATAAAATTATGATACAAGAGATTGAAAATAATTCTCAAGGAAAAAATTTAAGAAATTCTATTACAGAAATGGAGATCACAGTGTGACAAAGAAGAAGAAAGTTTATCCTGAAATATGAAGAAGAATTTCATACCACTGTGTACAATTATTATTATTTATTATTTTTTTAACGACGCACTCAACACATTTTAACTACGGTTATATTGGCGTCGGACATATGGTTATGTCAGAAAAAACCCAGTGGTTAGCTGACGGGGATCGATCCTAGACCGACCGCGCATCAGGCGGGCACTGTACCACTGGGCTATGCTGCCCGCTACTGTGTACAAAGACAGTCCCTGGCAGAAACCATGTCTCAAGGCTCGAATTTGGCAGGCGGTAGGCAGCAATTGCCGCTCAAAGTGCACAAAATGCTTTCCAAAAACCCGTTTCACAAGAAGGTTTTGCTTTCCATCTGGTTTCTAAAATCCGTATCCGGTATATCCCAGAATTCGCGTTTGTCACGCGTTTTCTGCATTTCAAATGAAGAACTTAAAATATTTAAAACATTGCTATATTTGTATCGACATCGTAGACGCGGCAATGTTACATTGGTGCGCACACCAATAATGGCAGAATTATCTACCAACAACATTCTCGAAACTCATTCGGATCACATCGGCCGATTACGGTTTTTCAAATCCGAGTTCAGCGACAGCGAGTAATGCATACATCCTGAGCTATTTTGACTGGTTCTCGGACTGGTCATTCGGATTAACATGTAGCGTAAAAACTAGTCTAGCCAACTACTGGTTGAACTTACGCTTATTTATCGATGGAATCAGTCGAGAAGTTCCAGTGTCCCGACTTTCAAAAACGACTACAATTTTTGACACTACCATCGACCAAGCTACTTTAGAACTTATTACAATCATGGCTGCGGTGGCCAAAAAAGATACTATCGAGAAATGGGAAAGTACACACGCAAACTGGTGGGAATTTGAATGTGACCAGCCTCCAGGTACATAATTTGTTTGGACTTCATTTTGTATAGATTTAATAAAATAAGTGTAAAATAACAGCAATACCTGTGCTCTAGAACTGCTTCTCAAATTCAAACATTTGCTTCCCAATCAAAATTTGAAAAGCAAAGATTGCCTCCCAATCAACAAAATGAATGTGTCTGCAAAATAACAGCAGTCATGGCTGGAGAAACAAACATCATGAAAACAACACTGACGAGCAAGAGTCAACGCACAGAGAACATCTGGCACAAGGTAATCAAAAAAGGACTAGTCTATACGTAACATACATTGGACGAAAAACACAAAATGGCTCTATCCTTCGAAATAACAACAATATGCAGCATCATCACAGAACAGCATCGAGCCAAAGCCAGAGAAACAACACCCTTAGAAATTCTGACCAAAGAGCAACTTCATGGAGCGAATAAACATCGACATCACGAACCAAAGAGAACAACAGGGGCGAACCCTTTTTTTTTTTTTTTTAAGCTCAAAACAGGAGCTCAGTACAGACAGGTTGGCAGAAAATCACCCACAGGAGGTAGAAATTAAAATAATCAACTTACCTCACCAGAAATTCATTGCCTTAGAAACACAGGTTTTGGAAAAGGGTTTGAAATGTACCTCCACACCAAAGAATAACAATACAGAAGAATTAAAAGAAAATATTAATGAGTTCTGTCGCCAGTTAAGAAATACTGAATTCTTTTTTGACAACAATAGTTCTAATGATGATTCTATAGTTAGGAATAAAAGTTATTGGAGTGCAATAAAAGGTAGGAATAGAAATCTTGATGATTATATCAAATTAGTTTCAAAATATTCTCTCAATAACAATTTTAAATCAAATTAAAATATAAAAGATTATAAAAGGAAATGTTTATGTCTATTGTCATTAAACAAGTGGATAAGGGTGGTGCTATTGTTATCATGAATACTGCTGAATACAAACATATGGCTCTTTCCATAATTGAAGATCAAAATAATTACATAGAAATTACAGAAGTAAAATCAAACAACTTTAAATAACTTAAAACATTTATAAAACAATCTGAGGGAGAATTGACCAAAAAGGAATTTGATTATTGAACAAATTTTGAATAAATGTAAGGAGAGTAATTTTTGTGGCCTTCCTAAAGTACATAAGAGCCAGATTATTAATTCTATGTGCAAAGAAGCACAGAAATGTTATTAAGACTTATATTTACAACCAATTGTAGTTGGCCCACAGGGCTTCTAGATATGGTAGCCCCACTCCCATGGCTAGTGATATTCAGTGTTGGGCTAGTAAATAACTACTATAACTAGCCCAATGGCTAGTAAAAAACAATGGCCATGAGTTTTAAATGATTGATGTTTTTCACCTTAAGGTGACTGAAGAAACACAGTATGTTAATATACACTATTTAAGCATTCTCTTATGAAAACTAATGCCATGCTTCAATTTCCACCAAGGGAGATACATTGATTAAATACAGCCCATCACATGATGGTGACTGCTCTATCAAGTGCTGAAATGCATCCCAAAGGCAAAGTAATTAATACCAATTACATGTAACTCACTGTGAAACCAAAAAACAAAACAAAGAAGCTAATACTAACTCTGTGGTTCTCCTTTCTAAGATCGGTGATTTTCCGCTGAAGGGCAATAAGTCGCAGTGATGGCAAATCTTGATTCTCCCAGTCCGAAACTGGTGTAAACAAATCTTCATAGTTCTGTAATATTGTTTAGAACATAAAATAAACCCATAAAATATTGGTGTTCAAATGTCAATAATCGATCAATGTAAAATGTATTTTATATTTAAGATGGTTGTGGCCTACAATACACATACAAGGTTAGAAATTAATTTGGTTAAACATGTCAAGTTTTCAGAAAGTCAGAAGCAGTCCTAGAACCAGTTTCAGATTTAGACTGCTAATCAGACTTCTAGCGTAAGGTATTCCAACAGAAATGTGGAAGATAGGAGACCATGCAGACAGAACCATATGATCCATTTCTGAAAATGAGGAAATCTGTAAATATCTGAAATAGTATCAAAAATAGGATACAAAGCAAAACGGAAATTAATTATTGTGCATTCTGATCAGCATTTGCTGCCTGCTCCCTGCCAATTTCGCGTGGTGGACATAGCCCAGTGGGAAAGCACTCGCTTGATGTGTAGTGGTTTGGG
This sequence comes from Dracogyra subfuscus, assembly GCA_016106625.1. NCBI lineage: Eukaryota > Metazoa > Mollusca > Gastropoda > Neomphalida > Peltospiridae > Dracogyra > Dracogyra subfuscus. Next base: position 7,778 of record JAECMU010020228.1, read on the forward strand.
TTTGATCCCTGTCGGTGGACCCATGTCTCATTCCAGTCAGTGCAGCACAGCTGACCATGGTATGCACTTGAGTATACCCACCTCCACCACAACTGACCGTGGTATGTACTTGAGCATACCTACCTCCACCAAGTTGACCAATGGCAAGTTTTTTGTTTTGTTAACATATATTACATGTTGGTGATCTCCCTTAGTGTTTTCCCTAGCTTACTTTAGCATGGTGCAGCACCATCTTGATTTAATCAGTGCCATGCTGCCCTCAGATTAACCAAGCATTTTTCAATAATTAATTCTAACGTTGCCTTGATGAAACACTAAAAATATCTCTGTTAATGTGTTATATATTTTGCCATTCATTTATTAAAGCAAAAACATTAATTACATTTATTTAAAAAAAAAAAAAAAATACACCAAAAAAAGAAGAAGAGTGCACTGAAAATGCCCCCAGTGTTTTGTCTACTATGCCTTGCCAAATTTCTAAGAAAAACACTATCTGTAATTGCTATACAAATAAACACAACAATGTGACCTAATTTGGCCTGAACAATTTGATGCTTGCTGCAACTTGTGCCTAAAAATTAACCTTACATTGTATCTTAGAAATGGACAGTAGCTAAGTATCCTGGACCTATTGAATTTCATCCCATTAAGTAACCTACATTAACAGGAAAACGCTACTGCACATGTTCAATCCAACAACTGGATACATTTAACATCATTGTTTACCTTGTCCAGTACAATTTATTACAAAGTAAAATAATAATAAAATGTTTGTAATTACTCTAAATGTGTCCCATGAGAATGTCACAAATGCATGGAAGAGTGTTAGTCATGTGATTTTTAACTAAAGGGTACAGGCTAAAACGAAACCATGCCAAAACGGAACCATTTTCTTTGGCGAAAACGGAACCTATTATGGCTAAAATGGCACCATATATAAATATTCTGTATGTCTAATACTTCCATGCCCAATCATCCGCATCCTCAACTAATACTGTTGGTCAAACAGATTAGTTTTTGTACTAGTAAACATTAAGATGGATCTGTATGGTGGGATTAATTACAACAAGAACAACAATACAGGAACAATACAACAACAAGGAAAAGTGTTGTCTTTATTGAATGTGTAAAAATTAAGAAATGCATGTACACAGCTCGCGTTTTTTTCCAATTTCCGGTGGTCACTTTGAGAAAAATTAAAGTTAACAAGAGCTCTCCTCAGCAAGACTGGCATCTGGATATTGTCAGTGGCGGCTCCCAGTGGGAGCGTGCTTGAACAGTTATTCAATGGAAGCACGTAAATAAATTTACCTGACCTGAAGATTTTTTGTGCAACTATCAAAAGTGACACTAAAACATTAATTTTTTCTTTTGCTAAATAACTTTTCATTTTGTTGAGGTTTTTTGTCTTATTTACTATTCTTAAAATAAAATTCAATTATGGTTCCATTTTAGCCATAAATGTTGGTGGCGTTTTAGCCAACGCAGGTTCCGTTTTGTCCAATTTGGTTCCGTTTTCGCTTGGTGACGTTTTGGCACGGTTCCGTTTTAGCTATAATTCTAACTAAATATAGACAAAACTAATGTAGACAACTGCCATTACCAATTTGTCAAATCGAGTCTCTTCGTTTATAGCTATATCCTCAAAGGACTGTGAAGCGTCCTATTAACGGGGAAATGACTACAACGCGCACACATTGTCATCGCACGATCAATTTGATTATTTGACCTATTACCTTATTCAATTAACTACAAATATCAATTAATAAAATGTTTATAACCTTACAAGTGTATTCCGTCAATAAATAAAACACATGCCTCAGATGAATGTGTACATTCCAAGGCCTGGATCGGAAAGCGTCCTATAGGTAAGCAGGGGTGGAAAAATACCATTGCCCGACTCCCGTGTACAGTAATATTTCACGGTCGGGCAACAAATATTGGTAACCCAACTTGCCCGTGGGCAAGTATGTAATTTAAAAGATTTTTTTTTTTTTTTTTATACTTACTTTACACTAGGACAAATTATGTGGCTCACCTGTATTTATGTGATAAAATACGTTTAACTAGTAAAGTGAATAACTTACTCAACAAAATAACGAATGATCGATAACGTGTTTTAATTTCATCACATCAAAATCTGGGCAAGTATAGTACAATTCACGGCAAGTAAATTTCTAGTTTTTACTTGCCCTTGGACAAGTACATTTATAAAATAATTTTCCACCCCTGGTAAGATGGGCTTCCATAATTCGTTTTTGTTGCAAGAATACGTATGTCACGTGATCTGATCCAAAGATGAAAGCAGACGTGACAGCGACAGGGTTCTTTCGCTGTTGACCAGTGCCAATTATTTAGATGCAGGTAGGTATTGATATAGCATATGATTGTAATCGATGTACTGTTTAAAATAACGATCGTGTATAATGCATTTTGTATAAAAAATACTTTTTACCTGTTTTTTCCTCACTTTGTTTTTCTTTATCGGTAGCAAGTACTTCCTGGTTCAGAATTATTGTGTTGTCAAAATTCACGCACGGGCAGATTCGTAATAAACAAGCCATATGCAAAATAGGACGCTTCTTGACTTAGGACGCCTTTCGATCTTTAGCGATACAGGTTTTAATCTGTTATAACCTGATGTCACTGGCGTTCATCAAATCATAAAGTAAGCGCAGTGGATTTGACGATCTCCCATTTGTACACCATACTCATGATACTGTGTTACAGTGTGTACACTGATTGTAAACACAGGGAGTGGGACTAAGGTCGACGACAGTCACTTTTCGCACCCTTGTTTTGGGTTCGTACACAATAAATATAGCATATCTTACCGTAATTTCACTTAAAATCCATATTTAAAAAAAGGTACAATTTTTTAATTACAACATTTTCTTCAAACACGTTCAGGTGCATTAGTATTGTTCAAACAAAAATATTTCAATAGCAATTTTACATTGGAATTTTCCCATCTTTTTTAATACGGAAACGTCATGTACCCAGTTTAGTGTTATTTTAAGGAGATGAAAAGTGACGTCATTGGCATATTGACGTCATTCAAATTCAAAATTAGCTGTATTATTTCAATGCTTCACCATATTAAAATAAAAACCGGTCTACTAACCTTAACCCCTGTCTAATTCCTATAACAAGCAGACAACGTTGTTTACAGGTTGGTATTTTTTAATTTTTCATAATTCTAGACAAAATATTAATTTTAAGTTTCAAAAGATGAAAGAAATAAAAAGTACCTTTTGTCAAATATATCATATCAAAAAATTACCGTTGGATAAGTTTTATTTACTGTGTACCAAGCCAAAACAAGGGTGCGAAAAATGACTGTCGTCGACCTTAGTTACTAGTTCCCGCTTACCGTGGACTTGTTGGGACAGGAAGGTCTAAACCCTGTCTTCTCCGCTAAAACTAAAGCATTCTTCCATGCTATTACGGTATCACTGTCTTTCGCCCATGGATTTGACACTAGTGACGTGTCATAATGAACACTTCTCATAGACTGTGAATCCATTCCTTATCACTCTTCTCTGACAATGTTCAATTACTATTCAAAAATACCAGTTGCCCATCACAAACATTATTATCTCCCTTATTGTTACGCCACATATACTTATCAAAGGGAACCGGTGTATTATAGTAGACAGCCAGTGTACAAGCGTATGGATACTAACAATTTATAATTTTAATAAAATACTTATGTAACGTTATCCACTTGATGATCTCGTATTTTATTAGTACATGTTTAGGCATATTTTTGTATTTAAAATGATTGTTACATTGTGACATATTAAAATATAAATATAATTTTAGAATTATTTTGTTTACGGCAATGATATCCTGTATTGAGTTGTTAGGCTCTCATTTTGGTAGTCGTGTGTTTATTAATTTAATATTATTATTAACTTGTTTTGTTAGTTTTACAATATTGGTAATGTATTTTATTTCGAAAATACAAAATAGTATAAAGACAGTTAAAACATGGAATGTATTACTGGAAAATTAACGATTGATAATTTGATTTTGAGTGTAATCATTAATATTTGTAAATATTTTGACCTTTTTTGTCTATTTAATTTTTAGTTTTAATATTTAAACAGATACATCATAGACCTAGAAAGACTTCTCTTTGACAAGATTGATATAACTGTGTGATAGATATAAGTATTGATCCACTGACCTCGGTTGTGTGTGGTTAAGACATTAACTTGTCACATTGGACATAAGGCTGGTAGATACTGAGTTTGCAACCCGATACTGCCATTACTGGTTACCCACCCAGAGCAAGTTTTAATGACTCAATGGGTAGGTGTAAGACCACAACACTGACCTCTCTCTCACTAACCACTAACCCACTGTCACAGACAGCCCAAATACTGAGATAGTCCAAAATCACATTATTTTTAAGGAACACAAATACTAATGCAGCTCTGTGCTGTTGCCACATCCCCATCAGTGCTGAATGTGCACTTGGTTGGCACACTTGTTGCTGGGATGCATAAAAGCTGGCACACACACGCGTTAAAAATCGGAAAAAGGATGAACATAGTAAAAACACACTGTGTGCAACTACCCTGTGTTGCGGCTGTGTTGCATTTTAAGAAATCAAACATGTTTGTTATTGAACAGATGAATGCATCGGTCTAGAGATTGATCCGATTAAAACTGCGCTGTGTGCGCCAGTCTGGCTCTACATTGCATTAACATTTTTAGATCAATCTGTCGCCTGTCAAGGCCTTTTAAATGATGTCATCCACAGATGCCACAAGGATACAATGCAGTATTTCTGTTTAACCCAGTCGAGTCCTGTGCCTTAAATATTATTAGTTCATCTTGATTACTTTTATTTTAATTTTATTTTGCTTTATTCAGCTATTTAAATGCTTACATATTGAAGTTAAATTGCATACACAAACACAATATGCTTGCCAGTGACAACTTAGGAATATAACTCTTAATGCTGGACATCATACAGCTTTTTTTGATAGTAGCCTTCCAGGTTGCCAGTGTAATGCGTTGAATAAAAAAGGATTGGTGTATGCACTTGATCTAATACAAACCAGGTCCTGACATTATCAAAACAATCAAATCAGTATATTGCATTTTGGCTAGTATGAATTAGAAACATAAATTGTACACTTAGCATAAGATATATGTATTCATTTATTGGTTCAGCTAGTGACGAATACGAATGCAACTACAATACTTTTGTTTTTTTTGTTGGTTTGTTTAACGATGCACTCAACACATTTTAATTACGGTTATATCGGCGTCGGACATATGGTTATGTTGAGAAAAAACCCCAGTAGTCAGCTGACGGGGATTGATCCTAGATCGACCGCGCATCAGGCGGGCACTGTACCACTGGGCCACGCTGCCCGCTCAAACTACAATACAGTTCGAGTATATCATTACACCCCTACTTTGTTCTTTAAAAACAAAGCTTCGGAACTTTGTCCTTTTTTCAAGAATAGCTGTATGTTCAACCATTCTGTTTGAATCATTGAAATTCTACTGTCTATTTAAAATCAGTCTTTGTTTTGTTTGCAGATGTTGCTTGGTAAATGATTAGAAATGGGAGACAAACATATAGAGAAAAATCCATTTGCTGCTCTTTTTCCAAGTCTTAGTCAAGCTCAGCAATTTATAGGAACTCAAAAACAGCTCAGTAATGATTCACCCAGTAACCAAGGTAACTTGCATTGTAATGGTAATTAACAAGTGGGATAATCTGGTAACCTGGGTAACTTATTGCAGTAATAACCAAGTCAGCTGAGTGTTGGGTAACCAACATGAATTTAGTTTTGGTAATCGGATTAATTCATATTAATGTAGTAGCCCGTGTTGTTGGATCCAACACAAAGGAACTAAGTTGCTGGAATCATGTTAACTAGTGGCTGGAATCACCTTAACTAAATCATGTTAACTAGTGGCTGGAATCACCTTAACTAAATCATGTTAACTAGTGGCTGGAATCACCTTAACTAAATCATGGTAACTAGTGGCTGGAATCACCTTAACTAAATCATGTTAACTAGTGGCTGGAATCACCTTAACTAAATCATGTTAACTAGTTGCTGGAATCACCTTAACTAAATCATGTTAACTAGTTGCTGGAATCACCTTAACTAAATCATGTTAACTAGTGGCTGGAATCACCTTAACTAAATCATGTTAACTAGTTGCTGGAATCACCTTAACTAAATCATTTTAACTAGTTGCTGTAATCACGTCAACTAAAACATGTTAACTAGTGGCTGGAATCACCTTAACTAAATCATGTTAACTAGTGGCTGGAATCACCTTAACTAAATCATGGTAACTAGTAGTGGAATCACGTCAACTAAATCATGTTAACTAGTTGCTGGAATCACCTTAACTAAATCATGTTAACTAGTGGCTGGAATCACATCAACTAGTTACTGGCATCCAAGCATAACATCCCTATCATGGACAGAACTCTCTGGCAAAGTCAGACATTTTGGCCATGACAAGCATGCTTGAACAGTTCTTTGATGGAAGCATGTCAAAAATTACCCTCCCACACGGATAACTGTCATCTGGTGACCTTGGCCATGAAGTTATGGTATTCAAACTTACGTTGTGTGTACGATATTTCAAGGTTATAATTAATCATACAGCAAAAACCTGTGGAAATGATCTATGCATATGTTAGTGATTAGGAAGTTTTCCCACTTAAATATTTTATTTTGAAGGTTATTATCATTCTCAGTCACATACTTTGTCAGTAAAAATTAAAGTATTTTTAGTCAATAATTTCAATTTTATTTTTAAATGCACTTTGTAAAAACATTGGTCAAGATATAAATAAAACACCAATAGTGAAGAATGCCATCTGCTCATGATGTTTGAATGTTTTCCCTTTTTCTTCTTGTACTACATCTATACATGACAGCCTCAGTGGTGTAGTGGTCAAGCTATCTGACTTAATGGTGGTAGGCACTGGGCTTATACCCCGGTACCGGCTCCCAGCCAGAGTGAGTGTAAATACTTACAAGTAACCACTAACTCACTGTCCCGGACAGACAGCCCAGTTAGTTGAGGTGTGCCCAGGACAGCATGCTTTAACCATAATTTGATAGAAGCGTGGTACTAATAAATAAAATTGAAATGAATATATTCTACTTACATATAAAATAGTTCTCCAAGAAAACAATTTAGTGTTTACTAGGATAAATTAATCAAGAAGATATATACGTGTGTGTACTATTAAAATCCTTGAGGTGGTGACATTCTTCATTATAATTCTGTGTTGTGGGTTTCTATACATACTGATTAATGTTCGTAAAAATTGTGCCTAAAAGTATTTAAAAAAATTGTGTTTTCTAAATACTTTTCCTTTTCTTTTAACGTCAAATCAAACTGGAATTAATTTTTGTTGGTACAAGATGCATGTATTATATATCGGTGATAAAATATTCAATTACATATGTGTGGGTTTTTTTGTCTAAGGAATAATCTTTTCTTACTATTAGGTTAACAGATACTGAAGTGTATATATATGCAACAAACATTTATATTATTGCAGTTTTATCAACTTCTTCTGAAAAGAAAACCGACAAAGAATCAAAAGATGTACTCAGACAAACGTTTGAAGTGAGCCGCCTTGTAGAGAAGATTTTCTTAATCACTCTCGACAAAGGTATTACGATGTTTAGAGCTCCAAGTTTATTCTCTACTTTACGATTAGTTTAGAAGTTAGACCACTTGTCTGAAGTTCAGTTGGTCACTCGACCCGGTAGGTTACTGTTTGTTTTAATCAGTGGATAATCAAGACTTATTCTAGCTTAAGTTTTCAATTTTCATTAAAGAAATGCCTAACATGGTTTTTAAAATGAGGTTTTTATGTTTCAAGAAAGTGGAACAGTTACAGCTCTTGATTACAGTTTTCTTATATCAAAGGCTGTGGTTTGTCCTGTCCTGTGTTTGAAAAAATAATACATAGTGTTTTCCTCAGCTTGTTTTAGCACGGTGTGCCCCCATGCCTTAATAGTCTAGTTCCATCTTGCCTTAATGAGTGCCATGCTGCCATGAAATTAAACAAGCCTTTAATTCTAAAATTGTCTTTATAAAACATTCAGAAAATTTAATATTAATTAATAAAATATCCCCCATTATATATTTTGCCACTTCTTTATTAAAGCAAGTACATTAATTATATTTAATTTTCTTTGAATTAGAGTAAAACAAGTGTTCTGAAAATAATGAAAATGCCTCAAAAGTGTTTTGTCTACCATAACTTGCCACATTTTTAGGGAAACCACTACTAAATATCAATGTATGTTGCTGCTCATCCATAGTAGTAGCCCATGTGATAGTAGGTTTCTTCTCTGTCTGAATCACATTTATTTAACATTTAATAAATATGAAGCAGTCTCTAGAACTGGCATAGTAAATCACAAAGCAATACTGAAGAAAATCTTTGTTGATGTTCGACACTTGCCCGCCACTGATTAAATAAATGGTTCACTGATGATTTCACTTGTGTTGATGTATTTACAAGCTTACTAACACATACTAATATTTCAGACTGCCAGGCTGACCCCGACCGACCCTCACACTGTGTGTACCTGGAAGAACTTTCCGAGGCACTCGATTCGCAAACATGGATTGACACTGACTGCTTGGGACAGGTGAGCGGAGTTATAAAATAAAATTTGCAGGCACATAAAATTAATTAAAAATCAAGTTAAATTAAACAAGCTTTCTTAATTAATTTTTTTTATATATTTAAAAAAATATTAAACCTGCTCTTTCTTGATTGTTTTTAAATTAAACAAGCTCTTTCTTAATTAAATTTCTTTTCTTTTTTTAAAATATTAAACATTCTCTTTTTTCTTCTTCTTTTTTTTTTTGAATTTATTTAATAATATGTTACCACTTTTCACTTTGTATTATTACCATGTGTTAGACGTTTAATGATCATTGTTTATAATGCTCTGTGGGGATTGTAGTGGGGTTAAATAATCCTTCCTTTATAGGTTTTTATTCTGAGGTCAGATATAGGCCTGTGGTAAATCATATGTTTGAGAAGCAATGTGTTGTGGAATTGATTAGTTTCTGTGTTTCTGTCCTGCCACAACTAGTGGCATATAACTGGGATATAACAAAACATTTGGTATGTGCTGTTCTGTCTTTTGAAAAGTGTATTTGAAACATCCCTCCCCATTATTCAGCAGAGTGGCAGGACCCATATTCACAAAACATCATAAGCCTAGTTTTACACATAAATTTAAATCTACGACTGAAGAGCTATTCATGAAACAACAAAAACGTAAGTTACCTGCAAAGTTGGACGTAAATATAAGAGTGCCTCCAGTTACAACTAATGCTGCACGTAAATCGTGTACATATAATAAATAAAGTACGATCGCAGTTATTTACTATTATTTATGGAAACTGGCAGCATTTCCAATAACTAAAGCAGTTTGTGATGGCGAATGCCCACGGATTGAACATATGTTTGTTGGTGATCGCACAGATGTTTTCGACTCTGCTAATTTCTCCTGAGTTATCTTTTCCTTTTTAAGAAATATCCTCGAGTTTATACCAAAATGCAGATGCTCACCATTACCAAAATGCCATGGTTCGCCGTTTGCTATGTTATTTTTAGCACACAACAACTGAAATTGCATTTTGCACATTTGTTATTTACCTGGTAGCCATCGTTTCTCATGGGTTTTTAAAATTATTTCTCCGGGGAGAGTGTCAAATCATAGATTTACATTTAATTAAGTTACATTTACGACCGTCTTTGAGAATAAGATGCTTCTTGCACGTAAACGTAAATCTACCACAGACATAAGTGCTAATCGTAGAAGTAAATTTACACATTTTTGTGAATATGGGTCCAGGTTTCTTCTTCACCATGTCGAGTAAATAAATGTGCAAATAGTCATACATACTGAACTGCACTGAGAACACACCACCCAGTTTTCATTTGTTATAAACACACAATAACCCTAACCCTTGCATTCAAATTCTTATTTATTTTTTCACCTAACAAAATACATCCAATTACATAATCTCAGTGAAATATATTATTATTTCTTCTCATACCCGTATTACGACACATCTGATGGGTGTGTTTTCACTGAAGTTCAGTATATTAACACACCAAGTAGCTGTAGTTTTAAACACTACTGAGATGTCATTGGACTCTAACCTTCCTTTCTTCTGTGTGGGGGTGCAGGCCGTGTTTGAGCGTCTGATGCTGGAGAACCCGCGTGACTTCATCAGCACCGCACAGACCACCGGCGCGGACGTCACAAGTACCAACCAGGCAGCCGAGCCCGACGTTTTACGCTACCTCTTCTACAGCTTCCGCAGATGGCTCGACGTTTCTATGCAGTGTGATGTATGCATATTGCTTTGTGCTTTTATAGAGGGTTTTGTTTTTTGTGTTTTTAAATCTGTTTTGTTATTTCTTTTAGTATATTATTCTGATGTGCTAAAAAGAATTTCTTTTGAAGTATGTTAACTTTTTATGATTTTCTTAGAATAATATGAGATGTATTGTGTTATGGCACTGTCCATACCTGATTATTTCTTGATGGATGAATATATTTATAGTGTCTAACATGCAACCACATGGTTTGAAAACAATCCTATCTGTTGGCTTGATGAAAAATCCGTAGACTTGAGTCGGCATGAAGGTTATGTGCTATCGTAAAAAAAAAAGCATAAGATTTGTAATGTATAGGCATATGTTTTTAATTGATATAAGAGACTAATTTCCACTTTATTAAAATTACTATTAACTAGACAATCACATTTTAGTCATACTATGATTTTGCTGTTGTTAGTGTCTGTGATGCTAGGATTTTAGAGGAGACTTGTGGTATTTTGCTGAATGTTATGTTCTGTGATTTCAGGACACAAGTCTTGCATCGGTTCTGACGATGTGTAAGGACGTGATACTCACTAACGCAAGGACGTGTTTCCAGCAGTCTGAGCTTTTTCCTTCTCAGAACATTCACCAGCAGTTCATGGACATTTACCAAGAGGAGTATCAGTTCGGTACAGGTAAATGTCAGTTTTTATACCTGTAATCTCTCACACTGTACTGATTTACCACAACGAGTGTCAGTTCGGTACAGGTAGATGTCAGTTTTTATACCTGTAATCTCTCACACTGTACTGATTTACCACAACGAGAGTCAGTTCAGTACAGGAAAGCGAGTAACCAAAACTTTTCTATGTGCCTATATCCACTGAAAGTTGAGGCACGTCACAAGTGTCAGTTGTATTGATAGAAAAGAAAGTACAGGTAGCTGTCTTGTCCATTTTTATATCTGTGAACTCAAACTGAGCTCCAGTTTTACCTCTGCATAATAAGACTGTACCAATGTCTAAATTAGATAGCAGTAGTTGTCTTTCTCATAGTGCTTATAAAATGTTTGAGCTAAACTCAAATCTTTAAGGATATCACATTCATACAATTTATATATGTTGCCATGTCTTAAGACATTAGTTAAGATTTGAGTCTTAGATTTGTCAGAAACCTCAGTATGTTGTGTTGCTTTTTGTTAGACCTGACAGATGCAGCTGAAGAGTTTTTCACAGAAGTCAGTAATGGAATTCACCGGAACCGCGAGGACGGCTCTCTGATGGACGTCTTCAAACCGGTCCTTGATCACCTCAGGAAACGGTTCACTGATGATCTGTCGCTAATGCACACCGACACGCTCAAGTGCATCAACCTGGTGATGTTCTTCAGCAAGACGGAGGGTCTGGCCCAGGTTCGTGATTAATATAAAATATAGTTTTTAGGTGGGCAACTTTAGGGATTTTTAATCATTTCTTTTAGGATTTCACTGAAATCATGAAAATAGTGTAAAACTGATATGTTTGCAATCTATTTCATAATCTTAGGTTATCCAACCCAAAATCTGTAATTCATGGAACACAGATCCTGTTAAATTTACAGCCTGATTATGGTGTGCTGTAATTCACAGAACACAGATCCTGTTAAATTTACAGCCTGATTATGGTGTGCTGTAATTCACAGAACACAGATCCTGTTAAATTTACAGCCTGATTATGGTGTGCTGTAATTCAAGGAACACAGATCCTGTTAAATGTTAATCATTATGGTGTGCTGTAATTCAAGGAACACTGATCCTGTTAAATGTTAATCATTATGGTGTGCTGTAATTCAAGGAACACAGATCCTGTTAATCATTATGGTGTGCTGTAATTCAAGGAACACAGATCCTGTTAAATTTTAATCATTATGGTGTGCTGTAATTCAAGGAACACAGATCCTGTTAAATTTTAATCATTATGGTGAGCCGAATGGGGGTGTTTCTTTCTTTGGTGGGGGTGGGACATGGTCCAGTGATAAAGCTTGCCTGTCATACCATGTTGATGAATATAGTCAACAGTTTGGTATCAGAAGAGTTGTTTTATTTAACGATGCACTCAACACATTTTATTTACGGTTATTTGGCGTCAAACATATGGTTAAGGACCACACAGATTTGGAGAGGAAACCCGCTGTTGCCACTTTATGGGCTACTCTTTCTGATTGGCAGCAAGGGATCTTTTATTTGTGCTTCCCACAGGCAGGATAGCACAAACCATGGCCTTTGTTGAACCAGTTATGGATCACTGGTCAGTGCAAATGTTTACACCTACCCATTGAGCCTTGCGGAGCACTCACTCAGGGTTTGGAGTCGGTATCTGGATAAAAAATCCCATGCCTCGACTGGGATCCAAACCCAGTACCTACCAGCCTGTTGACCGATGGCCTGACCACGACGCCACTGAGGCCGGTAGGTAATACCAACACTGTTTATTAGTTTCTTAGAAATGGGATGGCAGGCAAGTGAGTATAGTATTTTATATATTTCAAACAAGCTTCAATGCAGAAGGAAGCTGATGTTGAGACCCTCCTCCTCCTCGTTATTTTTCTACGAATTGGGTCAGCAAGTGATCCACGTCACACGTAAACTTAAACAATGCCACAGTGAGAAATGAGACATCAGCAATGTACAGTTTAGATTTTGACAGATACCTGCTGCAACATCGGTTTGGCTTCATACACAATAGGCCCAAATATAACTGCCTATCTTATCATAATTTCAATTCATGGCCATATTCTGTAATAGTACACTTTTAAATTGTACTATTTGGTACAAACACGGTTAGATGCATTACTAATCCCTGAACAAAACATTTTCAGCAGAAATTTTCCACTTAAAGGTAGAGTTAACTCAAACAAGAGCCTTATGTGTTGGAAAGATGCATACCTGGACCAGCAGCACATACTGACTCTTTAAAGGAGGACACAGTCAAGGCATTTGGCCTGGTATGCATATTCAACAATATATATAGCACATTATTGCTTAATATCAACAAGTACAAACGTATAGTTAATTAATAAAACGGTTAAATGTGATGGCTATTATATATAACGGGCGCAGCCATTTTGTATCATCCCAGTGAATACGCCCTCTGGCGAGCTGGTGGTTACGTAATACCTAACGCGTCACGTCAGGAATTTGTCTTGAACCGAAGAAACAAAACATACCTGATTTTTGCGGATGCATCCCAATATTATTTAATAATAATCATCCCAGTAAGCTAGCAACAATTACTAGTATATAATATTATTATATTTAATACAAAATAAACCAACATTGTCAAAGTGTTGGAATAACTGTATTATGGTTTAAAGTAACCCACATACTTAAATAATAATCGAGTGTTTTCTTAGTTAATTGGTCATTTCTTTTCTTGGTCTGTACCTGCGGGTCTTAATTGGCAGGTGTATATTTAGGCGCTGCTCAGACACTGTCTAGACACACTAAAAAGACGGGCGCCTCTTATTAAGATCACAGGGTATTATTGTGTGATAACCTCAAAGTATAATGGACTTTACCAGCCGTCCCCCTTTCTTACTGTAAGTAATTTTGTAAAACCTTTGATTAAGTAGACTTTCCCATCTAAAATCACAAAACTGACCAATTACGTAGTCCCAAAGAAAAAAAAATCAACACTTGGGTATCGTTAGTGGTCATTTTTGCTCGAACGTATGCTACCAATAGCCGTAATAATATGCATTTTTTCTTTGGATTTTTTAAAAGAAAAAAAATATACTATAACTCCATTTCGTTATATTAATGCAAATTGAAATATATTTAGTTAAATAGTTTATTATACTATCAAGTCATTTATGTTGTTTTACAATTCAGGTTGATGAAAGCGAAGCGCCTTGTCGTAAATTAGAGCGATTGTTTACATTGTGCATAACAGAGACGTTCGATGGAGCTGACGTCACTTCACCCCAAACTGCACGACTGGACGTCACAAAAACAAAACAAAATGGCTGCCCCCAGTTAGCAGGAATAATCATGGTTTTTAATTAATTTAAAAATTACGCGTTTTTCATTTGTTAATGTGTCAGTATGTGTTGGTGGTCCGGGTATGTATCGTTCCAATACATAAGGCTCTTGTTGGAGTTTACTCTACCTTTAACAAATGAAAAACGCGTAATTTTATAATTAATAAAAAAAACATGATTATTTCTGCTAACTGGGGGCAGCTGTTTTGTTTTTGTGACGTCCGGTGGTATAGCTTGGGGCAAAGTGACGTCAGCTCCTGACCATCTCTTGTATGTACAGTGTAAACAAAAGCAGTAATTTTCGACAGGGCGTTTCTCTTTGATCAACCTGACTTGTAAAACAGCATAAATGACGTAAAAATATAATAAACTATTTAACTAAATATATTTCAAGTTGCATTAACGGAATAAAACGTGTGACTGGTCTGAACATCCAATACCCGGCCGAGTTCCACAAAGATGGCGTTCATTTCAATAAGAAAGGAACCAGAAAGTACTTTTTTAAATTACGGAGACTGTTTGCGGGTTTCTAAGTGACTTGAAATTACGCATAATTTTGTTTTAACAGTGAAGTAATATTTTAATTATCAGAATGTGTTTTGTTGCCTTTTTTCTAATTGGGAAAAGTAAATACACGTTTTTATACGATGTCATCACGAACGCATTGAGTATTATACAATATATATATTTATTACCTTTAAGTTTAATGTTAATGATTTTCCCACAAAATCTAAGTATATAAAATACAAGACCGCCCTGTGTAGGAACGACCAGTATAGAGCCGTTTAATACTCACACATGCACACGTTATACATATAAAGATATATATTTGATTGAGTATTATCCACAGTATACATATGTTTTCTTTATTATTACTGACTCCCCACCCCCCACCCCACCCCCACCCCCCATAACTCAGTACACGTGTAGACAAACAACAAGTCGTAACCATTCACTGCAGCGTATACTATAGACCATCCTGTGCAGAACTGTGCTGTGTAGGCATGTCCTGTACAGAGCCGTCGTCACTAGTCTATATATATTTTTTTTGTTTTTTTGTGTGTGTGTGTATTATCCAAAATATACATATATTTTCTTTATATACAAAATATATATTTATTCCCTTTACTGTTAATATGTTTTTTCCACAATATCGAAGTATATAAAATACTAGACCGCCCTGTGTAGGAACGTCCTGTACAGAACCGTCATCACTATATATATTTTTT
>JAECMU010020232.1:0-18767 GCA_016106625.1 Dracogyra subfuscus
GGGGGCTGATTTTTGCCCGAATAAAAAAAAAAATGTTTAACGACACCACAAGAACACATGCATTATTTATTAATCATCGGCTATTGGATGTCAAACATTTGGTAATTTCGACATATAGTTTTAGTGAAGAAATCCACGAATCTTTCCATTAGTTGCAAGAGATCTTTTATATGCACTATCCCACAGACAGCGTAACACATACGACAGTCATGGTGCACTGGCTGGAACGAGAAATAGCCCAAATGGGACACCGACGAGGATCGATGCCAGATCGACCGCGCATCGAGCTATACAGGGTTGCAAACGAATCGCCACGCATTTTTACATGGATTACAACTAATATTGTGGATAGAATGATGAAAATTCAAGATGAAACGTTACTGTTTAGGCCAGCTTATTTTTCCAGAATTTTTCTATTGTTTTTGCCCAAATTTTATTAATTTCTTCAGGGCACCCACCTTATACGCTTATGCCTAGGAATACATATTATCGAGTGCATTATGTAAATATAGTTAACTGTCATGTATAATTTTTTAAGAAGAAAAAAGGCGGTGCACCCGAAAAAAAGAGATAGTGTCATCGCAACTACACGCAGAGCTCTAGTGTACCCTGTTCAAACCGACATCTGTGTAATCCTGAATTATATGTAAATTAGCGCGATCTCAAAGTCACTCTGTTAAGCATTATTATGATTTCTTAAAGCTATTAAAGTTAAAACGTGTATTTAAATTTTAACGAATAAAAATCCACATTTTATAAAAATTGTATGTTCTTTTATCTGGTCCAGTCCGTTTATTCTTCCTTTATATACGAAAATGAATACGTCACTGATTTATGTGTACACATAATAAACTGGGAAGTGAGAAAGAATTGAGATCTAAATTAGTCACTTTTAGAGTTCATTAAGTGCCCGACACGTCAAACGCATTGTGAACGAAGGTAAGTTTGTATTTATTTTTATTAGAATTACTTGTCTGAATCTATCTGCTGGTCTTTATGCAGTAAATCCCACGTATACTGGGCAGATTGACACACCTGTCACCTGCTCAGGTAGAGTTGTGTCACGGTGAATCGGACTGTGTTCACTCTTTGATCTCGCCGTCACTCCTATCCAGAGATGTAACCCAACAAGACTAAAAGATGTTTTTATTTTGCTATTTTCATGCAATATCTTTTTAAATGTTTAAACATTTGTCAATTTCTTCCATTCCATTCATTCATTCATTCACATTTACCAGATTTGGAATGAGTCATGTTCTAGGTTTTAAAATAACAACTGTATTAATAAGGAAATAAATACCAGATTTCCATCTAGTTAGTCAAAACTGGACAAAAGGTGAAATTGTATTTTATAATAAAAAAAAATTAATTGCAAATATCACACATCAAGCATCATGTACAGTTGAGTATTTTAATTTTGAGACCCTGAGGTTTGACTTGGTTGGAAGTACCATAATTTGAAACTGACAATTATATACAAATGTCACTTTATGTTCATAAAGGGGCAGGACGTAGCCCAGTAGTAAAGCATTCGCTTGATGCGAGGTCAGTCTGGGATTGATCCCCATCAGTGGGCCCATTGGACTATTTCTCACTCTAGCCATTGTATCAAAGGCCATGGTATGTGTTATTCCGTCTGTGTGATAGTACATATAAAAGATACCTTGCAGTTAATCGAAAAGAGTAACCCATGAAGTGGCAACAGCATGTTTCCTGTCTCAAATATCTATGTGGACCATAGGCATATGTGAGATGCCATATAACTATAAATGTGCTGAGTGTGTCGTTACATAAAACATTTCTTTCCTTATGTACATAAATATGTTTATAGTTTTGTCAAATGAAAATAAAGTCCACTGTATATTGCTGATATAATAAACACCATTCTAAACACACTCTCCCTAAAACAAATGGTGTCTGGTTGGATTAGTGTAAAGTTGAGTGTAAACAGTGTTACTTTCTATAACATCACATTTAATTGAGGTCACTTAAATTTAAAGGAAATGTTTTGTTTCTGGATAATTTTATTACATGTCTTTTGTATTTATTACAATGTTATATAAAGTGATATAAAATAATAAAAAGGTTTTAGTAGTCAGTAGTTAAAAAGCTGAATGTCTGGCATTATATTTGTTGTACCCATTCTCATTGTCTCAAGCAATCTGTTGGTGCTTTATTGTTGTTTATTCAGATAAGACCCCCAGCTCTGTTACTACCAATTTGATTGCTTTATGGTGTCTTTACAGAGTTCCTCCCAGTGTGAAAGAAAGCTGTAATATTTGTCATCCAACCCCTCATAAATTGGTACCATTTCTAAATTGTCTCATGTAATTTCTGTCCCAGACTGGGCCACTGGATTCCAGAGGCCAAACCCAGGATGGACATGCTCGAAACTTTAGTGGTAAATGAGCATGTTAAAAACATTACCACCACCAAACCAAATAATTTTTGTCTACTTCTGTATTTTTGATGATGCTGGGTTTTTTTTTTTTCAGGGTAAAAAGAGGAATTAGTAAAAACAGTTAAAACTATATGCACAAAGTGTCAAACATTTGGTTCTGGTTATACCTGTTTGTATCGCATTATTTATGTAAAACTTGTTAATAACCACCTGGTGTCTCTTCTAATGTTTTTATTAGCAAAAACAATGGTTGAAGCACGAGTATGCTTGCAAATTTCACGAAACTCTGAGTCTCGAACTTAGAATACTCACAACTTTACAATACATATTTATGTTTATAAAGTCCTGATAAATTTGTTTTATTTATTTAGTATTTTTTATATTATTATTTTGCAATGAAAAAAAAACCGCCAACAAAATAACCCCAGGGGTATGCCTTTATCGGGTAAGGTCGGTGATAAACATCTAGGATCTATTTTATTATCATTGTGACCTCAGGTGTGAGTTCAGGAAATTGTACAGGGGGTCTGGACTGTGGTAAGTAAAGGTTTTAGGGGGATCAGGTCATATTGATATTTAAAAAGAAAACTTTATTTGAGCAGGGGTGTAGGGGTGGACCCCAAAAACCCACATCTGCACACATATCTTACCTGTAAATCCATATGCATGTATGTTCAGCAGTTGCAGTTTTGAAAAACAAAGAGGGGACTGGTAATTGGTATTACATACATGTACATTGTACTTTGTTAATACATTGTATTATTTTACTTTGAGATAATTTTACATTGTATTATATATGTACAGGACTACTTGAACAAGTACTTTCATAAACTTATTGCAATGAGTTTTGTTAATTATTGTGGCATTGGTATTACATTGTGTATTTGAACTGGTACTACAAAGTGTTCGGTTAATGTGTAGAACTAGTAAACTACATTGTATGCTTGAACTACAAGGTTAAAATATGGGAAATACCATCCTGAAGAAGATAAAGTTTTAAATCTCAAAGTAGATAAAGGACTTAAATTAAAAAGTTGGAAAAACACAAAACAAAACTAGAATAAAAACAAAATGTCACTTACTGACCCATATAAGGTTAGCTCCAGCAATAGGATCATTACTATCATATGTTTTCTTGACTATCCCATTTCTATTCTATCTACTCTCTCTACATTTTATTACTATATATTAAAAAAATATTAATTATGTTAAATATTTTATGCCAATGAACATTGTTATTATGTTTTATCTATATGATAATGAATATTGTCTATGTCCACCTTATTTAGCAGAGCACTTATGTAGGCTCTGCCTGTTGTGCAATCCTTTTAATTCTTTTTTGATGAATAAAGTATTTCAAAACAAAAGGGTCATTAGGATAGCATGCAACAGAGTATATAATATACTACTTGTTATTTCATGACATCCTTAGTCACATACTAATTATGTTTCAAAATAAGAGATGGGGCAGTTATTAATTTGACTTTTAATTGAGAAGAGCCAGTACACGTGTATACATTCACACTTAGTTTCATAGATCTGTGAAAAAGGAAAGAGGAGAGTGCTTTTGACAACTTTATTTTAATGGATACATGACTTTACTACCTGTTTAATGTGTGCTTAAATTAGGCGAGGATTCTTGATGAAGTGAGTGCCAGCACATCACTGTTTTTATATTATCGGTTATTAATATTAATTATTGCTTAATTTGAATGTGCTTTTTTTTTTCTTTTCTTTTTTATAGTTTTATAGAATAGAAAATACAATAGAAAATACAACATAATTTTTTGGTAGTCTATGGGAGATTCCTGTTGAAAAATATTATCCAGATTGTTTGAGCACACATGCCTTATATGTATATGCAGTGCATTTTATTAATATGCAGAACTTGTATTAGAGTGTACACTTGATCTGGTAAATTATACTATTTGTTAATATGCAGAACTGATTTGAGTCATGTGACAGTGTATAATCATGATGATCATTAAAATGTATTAATTATCATTCTCTGACAGTGTATAAATATACACATTTTTTGACGATCATTAAAATTAATTAATTATTATTCTGTGACAGTGTATAAATATACATATTTTTTGACGATCATTAAAATTAATTAATTATTATTCTGAAACTCACTGGCCATGGTTTCCAAGTTAAATGTACATACCTGTTTTGTTTTGCATAAAATTAATTTTAACCTATTAACACTGATTATAGAATACTGCATGTACTACAAGACCTGTGTCACCAGAAACATAATGGATTCACTAATTAACACCTAAACAGATATTTTAAAAGTAGGCCTATACAACAGTGGTCTAAGAAGGTGCCAAAAGGGGAAGGAGGAGTACACACACACACACACACACACACAAATATAACAATGTTTAAACCATTGCTGCTGCTACTGTATCAAGAAAAGTGGGTGGCTACATGTATGCCCTGCCCACACCCCACGTCCTACACCAGTGTGTCATATAGATACATGTAGCTACAGGCCTAATATTTCAGTAACTAGGGTAAGAGACCTAATTAGAGTGTTATGTTGTACAGTGGCGGCTCCTGAAAATCCATTAGGATGGCCTAATGACATGCAGTTGAAATAAGGCCACATATGTTATTGAAAGGATTCTTCAGTTTCTCCAAATTAAAACATGAAAATATAAAATTAAAATATAACTGTTGCAAATTTTAGGGGGACATCTTAGATCTGCCACTTTTATAAATACACTGAAAGTCCGCTAAACAGGACACCCTTGGGTCCAAGTAAAAAGTTTTGTTTTAAGAGGTATCCAGTTTAGAGAGGTTCTCTTCTGTACAGGTATTTAAGAAGAGTCTGTGAAAAACATCCGGTTTTGAGGGAATTCCGGTTTTGAGGGAATTCCGGTTTACAGAGAATTCGGTTTTAAACTGTGTCAAGTTAGTAAAGATAGTGGTTATTATTTTAATCATTGATTGAATCTTATTTTATTGCTTTTGAAAAACAGATGAATTATAGGCTCAGAGTTATCAACTTGCTAAGCATTCAATGGATAACATAGTGTTGGAACTGTGTGACTAGGTGTACTCATTTTGTATCAACAACATCTGTTTAGAAACAAATCTATATATACTCTCTCTGTCTGTCTTTCTGCTGTGTGATTCGAAAGCCTCCCTCAACAAACACTGATCTTTATCTCATTGTAAATATAGACCCAGACAAAGTTTCCCATCTAAAGATGATTTTTGGATTTCTATTGTAAATGGTCTTCTCCATGGTTTATTTTCAATTAGTCAGTTCATTAAATTGGTTTGTGTGTTTATGCATATAGTCAGTTCATTAAATTGACTTTTGTGTTTACGTATGATCAATTCATTAAACTGACTTTTGTGTTTATATGTAATCAATTCATTAAATTGACTTATTTGTTTACAGATAGTCAATTCATTAAAATGACTTTTGTGTTTACATATACTGTATAGTCAGTTTATTAAAATGACTTGTGTTTACATATTATATAGGCAATTCATTAAATTGACTTTTTGTGTTCACATTTAATCACTTAATTTAATTGATCTTTTTGTTTACAGATAGTCAAGTCATTAAACAAAGTCACTAGTTCGCTTAGACAATTCACAATTGTTTAAGCTGCCATTTGTGTTTACATATAGTCATTAAAAATACTTTTATGTTTACTGATATTTGTAGACAAGTCATGAGTAACATGACAGTGTCTGTATGTTGACATAGAGACAGAATTGAACTGGCTTTAATTATGTTTAGTCAAGTCATTAAACTAGCTTTTGAATTTTTATACTAGTTTTTATCTACATGTAGTTAGGTTAAAAACTGACTTTGTGTTCACTTGGTAAAGTTAATTTTACTGGCTTTTTTCTATCTTTTCGGGTGGGATGTAGCCCAGTGGTAAAGCTTTCGCTTGATGTGCTTTCGGCCTAGGATCGATCCTCATCAGTGCTCCATAACTGGTGTAACAAAGATTGTGGTATGTACTATCCTCTCTGTGGGATAGTGCATATAAAAGATACCTTGCTGCTAATCGAAAAGAGTAGTCCATGACATGGCAAAAGCGGGTTTCATATCTCAATATGTCTGATCCTTGACCATATGTCTGATGCCACATATCCATAAATAAAATGTGTTGAGTGCATTGTTAAATAAAACTTTTCCTTTCTTCCTTTTTCTCTCATTTAGCTGTCATTTTGTGTTCACTTAAAATGTCAAAGTCATTAAACTGTCGCAATACATGTGTATTGTGGTTAATTTCAAAACTGGATGTGTCTGAATTAAAAATTAATGTTTAAATTATGGACTTCTACCATGCACAGATATTGGCTTTATTCTTGGGGTCTCTTGTTCGACTGTAAGCGACAATACAGAAATTGTCCTGTTCTCTTTGCTGGTGTGACTTTTCACAAGTTTCAGTTTGCTGTACATGACAAAATGAATCATTGCCGAAAAAGCACACAACTGCTGACTGGGCTATCAATTCTCTGCAGCGGGCTTTTGCTCATGTGTTGGCCCTGTCTGCATTATGACCAGAAGAGGAGTCAACAAGCGGCTGTGTGTGGAGGACATTAAGTCATGTCAAAGTTACACACAAATCCCAGATAATCAACTTTCTGCTGCAGACCCCACTGCAGGGTTCATCCCATCATGTGCAGAACAAATAGTCCATGTTTTAAGTGGCACAGCAGACTGCAATTACAGCCAGTCTTATGGCTGGGATGGCTTTTATCAGATTTGGTCACAGCTGTTGTATACAAGTATGTATGTTTGTACAATGAAACCCCTCAAATCTGGACCCTCTGTAAACTAGAATTCCCTCAAAACTGGACATTGTTCATGGTAGTTTTTAAAAAAATCAGTAAAGAACTTAACCTCTCTAAACCAGATACCTCTTAAAACTGGACATTTTACTTCATCGTGAGGGTGTCTAGTTCAGAGGGGTTTCACTGTATCTAGGAATGTAGGTGGATTCTGATGTGATGCGGCACATGGTAAATAATGAGTGACATTATTAGTATTATGTGGTGTGTACATTTAGTAGCCAGAATCAGATTTGGAAGAGGGCTTGTGTAAAACGTACTTTCATTAAAAGATAAGATAAAACTTGATTGCATATAGATATTCCACATATGGAACTGGATGCAAAACACACTCAAAGAAGTAAACAAATATTGTTCTATTCTAATGACTAATTATGGGTAATACATGTATAACCATGAGCAAATTTGCATTTGATAATATTTAAGAATGCACAACTAAAAGAAAAAAGTAAATCCATTTTTTTTTTAATACAAAATCTGCATGTTTCCTGTTGGTTAAATCTTCGATCTACTCTTGGTAGTTGCTGAAGGGTAGTGTTTAACTCAAACTCATGGTAGTAGAATACATGTATAGTCAGGTACAGTTTCTTGATAGTTGCTGAAGGGTAGTGTTTAACTCAAACTCATGGTAGTAGAATACATGTATAGCCAGGTACAGTTTCTTGATAGTTGCTGAAGGGTAGTGTTTAACTCTAACTCATGGTAGTAGAATACATGTATAGTCAGGTACAGTTTCTTGATAGTTGCTGAAGGTTTGAGTTTAACTCTAACTCAAGGTAGTAGAATACATGTATAGCCATGTACAGTTTCTTGATAGTTGCTGAAGTTTTGTGTTTAACTCAAGGTAGTAGAATACATGTATAGCCAGGTACAGTTTCTTGATAGTTGCTGAAGGGTAGTGTTTAACTCAAACTCATGGTAGTAGAATACATGTATAGCCAGGTACAGTTTCTTGATAGTTGCTGAAGGTTTGGGTTTAACTCTAACTCAAGGTAGTAGAATACATGTATAGCCAGGTACAGTTTCTTGATAAGTTGCTGAAGGTTTGTGTTTAACTCTAACTCAAGGTAGTAGAATACATGTATAGCAGCCAGGTACAGTTTGTTGATAGTTGCTGAAGGGTAGTGTTTAACTCAAACTCATGGTAGTAGAATACATGTATAGCCAGGTACAGTTTCTTGATAGTTGCTGAAGGTTTGGGTTTAACTCTAACTCAAGGTAGTAGAATACATGTATAGCCAGGTACAGTTTCTTGATAGTTGCTGAAGGGTAGTGTTTAACTCAAACTCAAGGTAGTAGAATACATGTATAGCCAGGTACAGTTTCTTGATAGTTGCTGAAGGGTAGTGTTTAACTCAAACTCATGGTAGTAGAATACATGTATAGCCAGGTACAGTTTCTTGATAGTTGCTGAAGGTTTGGGTTTAACTCTAACTCATGGTAGTAGAATACATGTATAGCCAGGTACAGTTTCTTGATAGTTGCTGAAGGGTAGTGTTTAACTCAAACTCATGGTAGTAGAATACATGTATAGCAGGTACAGTTTCTTGATAGTTGCTGAAGGTTTTGGTTTAACTCTAACTCATGGTAGTAGAATACATGTATAGCCAGGTACAGTTTCTTGATAGTTGCTGAAGGGTAGTGTTTAACTCACTCATGGTAGTAGAATACATGTATAGCCAGGTACAGTTTCTTGATAGTTGCTGAAGGTTTGGGTTTAACTCTAACTCAAGGTAGTAGAAAAACATGTATAGCCAGGTATAGATTTAGGGGCAGGACTAGCTCTGGGTCAGCAAAGCATTTTGCCAAATTATCTACTTAACTTATTTCACCAAATTAAAATAAAATTCGCTGATTGATTTTGAAATTCGTAATTGGTGAATTTGGCAACTACAACTACTAGAGTTAGCCCTGAGGGTGTATGGAGGGTGGTAATAAAAAACTGAATTTTGCTTCATAATGTTAAAAAATAGACCTCAAAATAACCTAATATATATGTATTCGTAATACAAAATAACTTTAAAAAAACAAAAAACATTTGTTATGAGGAGATGAAAAGAACTCTTGTTCTTAGATCTGCCCCTGGTTGATGGTGAATGGTAGTGTTCCACCCCCAGTATAGTACCATGTACATGAACATATATACCTCACATAGTATGTGTTGTGTGAGAAGCTGGTGTGATTCTGTATGATCAGCCAGTGTTCCAGTATCACTTGTATGTCAAAGGTCATACCATATAATGTGCATGTTCAGGCCCATAGAAACAAGTATGTGTTGGTGAGGAGGGAGAGGGACACTTGACTGATCGGGTATAAACTCTATATATCAGATTTTGGTTACAGTGGCAAACCCCTGATGTGTATAAAGTACCATTTGGTGCTAATGGACTGGCCGTGGTGATTTAGTGGTCACGGCTTCAGATTTAAGGCTGATAGGTACTGGGTATACATTGTTAAACAGGCACCCACCCATAGATCATTAGGTACTGGTAGGTATTGCTATTAGACCATCAGTCTGACTTCTGTCTCGCAAACACCCATAACACACGCAACTAACCATTAAGCTCTATTCAAGACAGGTGATGTGTGTGTGTCTCCAGTATACATTAGCTTGCTTCAACCTTAACTGAAGTTAGGGTAAGCATGCAAATAAATTCAGAAACAAAACAAAACAACCTATATCTACAATTTATGATGATTTTCATTTCAACTTATTTTTGTGCTTATATCCAATTACAGTTCAAGCACACTATCCTGGCACACACCTTAGCTATCTGGGCTGTCTGTCCAGGACAGTGGGTTAGTTGTTAGTTGGTTAGTGAGAAAGAAGAGGGTGTAGTGGCCTTACACCTACCCACTGAGCCCTTAAGAACTTGCTCTGGATTGGAGCCGATACCGGGCTATAAACCTTGTACGTAGGCCTACTAGCCTGTAGTCCGATGACTTAACCATTACACCACCGAAGCCAGTATGTCATTCAAAAATTTTTCAGTATTCCAGATATATTCAGAATTCCTAATTTTTATGGGTGATAAAATATAACATGGGCTCTAATCTGCTATTGTCTCAAGTTTCCCGCACTATATAAGTCTAATGAGTTATTTGATGTCCAGACTTCTTTCTAGAAGCTTGTTCGATGCACACTCGGTCTGGGATCAATCCCTGTCAGTGGGGCCACTGGGTTATTTCTCGTTCCAGCCAGTGCACCACAACTAGTATAACAAAGGCCATGGTATGTACTACCCTGTATGTAGGATGGTGCATGTAAAAGATCCCTTGCTGCTAATTGAAAAGAGTAGCCCATGAAGTGGCAACAGCAGGTTTCCTAACTCAATATCTGTGTGTTTCTTAACCATATGTCTGACACCATATAACTGCATCATTAAATAAACCTTTTCCTTACTTCCTTCTTTCTGCTTAAATCAATTGTAATTTGAGGAGCAAAGATTGCTTCCCAATCCTCAAAATGAATTTTGAGCCTTGTTTTTCCCCATAGAAAAACACCTGATTGGAAATGTCTGTCTGTGATGAAAGCCAGGGGCCTGGGATTAGTCTTATTGTCACCACACAATGGAATCTAAATAGGTTCTGCATGTACAAATGGGTTATTTTTGTCTCACTCTCACAACGCTGACAGGTTTGGTCTCCATGAAAATAAAAGTAATTAAATGACTTCATAAGGCCTGCAGTACTGAAAACGTACATTTTGTAGATCTCTATAATTATAAGCACCAATAGTAAAACAAATTTGGTTGAGGTAGGGTGATGGGAGGGAGGTAAGTAAATATTTCTACATGCTGATATCAGTATATTGTGTATGTGTGTAGGATTTTGATGCAATTTTATTTAAGGATACAAGTTCAGATCTTAGATTTTTATTGGGGAGGGTATACTACTTGATATATATAATCATGTGTTTTTGTAATTCTGTTGATAAATAGGACTTCTTGCTACAATTAAGACACCCTAAATGTTACATAACCAAATATAGACGAGCTAAGGATACAGGCAAACTATGGATGAATGGAGAGAGCATTGAGTTATAAGATAAAGATAAAACTTTATTGCATGTAGACATTCCACATACAGAACTAGATGCACAAATAAGACATAAAAATCATACTATTCTAATGACTATATAAGGACTAATTATGCGCAATACATATATAATCGTAAACAAATTTGCATACAGCAGCAGCACAGGCTGGATTTTGGTTTTGCATAATAAATATATACTGTTGCACATTATTACTATTATTTATTTTGTGGGTATTAAAATAATTAATTGTCTCACACCCCTCCTTCTCCACCCCCCCCCCCACCATGTAGTCATTTCCTGAACAACCCTATCTGTATGATAAAGCCACTGAGCTGTAGGTAAACACAGGGTACAGTTTAACCAGTGTACATTGCAACCAGTAAACCAAGACATGTCATCTTTGATGACCACCTGAACGTAAACGTTTGTCAAATCGTCTCCCTTTGTTTGTACCACTGGTCCTGTTTGCCGCCTGTGAGCGTGTTGATCCAAGTCATTAAGTCATATCCACAGCACTTGGCACACTGCCAGGAATACATAGAGTTTGCTCTACCTGTGAGAGATGGGCCTAGATTGGGAGAAACTTAAACCCAATGACCCGTTTTACTTGTGTTGTAGATATATTCACGTTCCCATGCAGCCGGGCCGATGGCTTTTGTGTCTTAATCACTGGCAAATCGTCATGAGTATTAATGGTCAAACAACGGCATTCCGATATACTCGGCTTTTGTTGTTGTTGGTTTAAGGACAAAGCATGCTTGTTATGACCATTTATTTAGTGGTGTTAAATGGCCGTTAACAATTTTTAGAATGGAAATTTATTATTTATTTGTGGCAGCACAATTTTGCCATATTTATTTATGTATATATATATTGATAATTTATGGACAGTAAATGATTTTATTGGTGTTGTTAACTTCACTAAATACATGCACATTTCTCCATGTATCCAACTGTCCAGTTGTTCATTAATCTGTGCATCCATCCCTCAGTCCATACATCCATCCATCCATTGAAACATCCATCCATCCATTTATCCATCCATCCATCCATGTTTGTATTCATCCATCCATATTCTACCCATCCATGCATGAATAAATCTATCAGTATATCTATGAATTAATCTTTTTGTCCATCCGTGTATGTATAAATATGCATGCACCTATCCATCCATCTTATCTGTCCACTCATCCGTCCATCCATCTATCATAAATTCATTCATCCATTTATCCATTCAGGAATCCATTATTTTCAATTGTATCTCTTACCTATATGTAATATCATCTACATATCACTGATAATTGGTAATTGTATATTCTTATGACCATCCTAATAGTACTTCAAGATATGTAATACATTATGTTCACTGCTTGACAATGAAGATATCAGCTGTAATGTGATACATGCAGATACAGTGATAGTTATATGAGGGATGAAAAAAGGTATGATGGCACAAAATAAACTGTTAACAGAGGTACAGCTCCTCCAAACTGGCCTGCCGGTGGTGTCCTTACCTGTATGTTGATTCAGACCCTGTTGTGTTGACTCCTGGGATCAAAGGTCAAAGGTGAGCAGACTGGTAATTCCACATGTTCTCTTATCTCATTAATTGGTGTTTCGAGTGCCTGCTTGCAGTGCCCATTGTTCTAGGAAACCGTATCCCATCCCCATCTGGGAGGTACCACACTTAATTCACTGGCGTGTGAGCATGTGTGTGCAACAAAGTTAAAGCACTTTGTGGAGTACTTAAACTATTTCTTGGTAAGTTTGTGAGATATTTATAGTTAATTTGTTTATTAGCATTCTTTTAAAGGATAGTTTGCTTTGTGTCAACCTCGTCTTTCTTTAGCCGCAGTGTAGGAACACAATTTCAAGATATCATAATTCGTGCATACACTTTCAGTATGCTGTGGCTGTTTTCACGGTCTTGTACACATATTCTGGGAAACTGCTGATCATGATGTGACCAAGAAGGAAAGAAAGTGTGTTTTATTTACTGACATCACTAGAGCACATTGATTTATTAATCATTGACTTTTGGATGTCAAATATATGGTTATTTTGACACAGTCATGGAGATGAAACCCACTACATTTTTCCATTAGTAGCAAGGGATCTTTTATATGCACCATCCAACACACAGACAGAATAGCACATACCACAGCCTTTAATATAGCAGTCATGGTGCACTAGCTGGCTAGAGATAGATAGATCTGCTTGAACATTCAGTGATTGTAACTTTTAAGCATGTGTCAAACGATCAGTTGATTGATTGCTTTTTATGGAATAACCCTTTCATGTTTTCTAATTTGCTAATATATATTGATGGTTTTATTGCTGCAATTTCAATTTTATTGGCAACACTTTGGGACATATGCAAATGTACACCCTGCATGGTTCATTGAAAACAGTTAATTGGTTAAGTTATGAGCTGGATCGTATAGCACCTTTTGACTCAATACCATTATCATTGGTGGATTATCCAGACAGTCATAGATTACACATTTGGCACAGTGGATATTTTTTGTTGGCACTGCTTCATGTACACAATGCAAAACAAGTAAACATATGCTGAGCATGTGTATTGCATTAGATATAAACCTAATATATTCATTTATTTTGATTACATAATACATTTATAGGTATTATTTTTTTTATTTTTTGTTTGAGGGGGTGTTATTTATCTTGAGTAAAATAATGTTGTGATTAATTTACCCATTGTGACTTTTAACTGATTTTTAACATACAAATTCTTCTTTTGTTTAAAGCAATTCAGTCAGCCATTACATCACATATATACATCCCAGGTCTTCTAGAATTTTATAAAAATCCACTAGACGTGGGATCAGTGCTTTTAAAAATGTACAAGCCATGATTAAAACTTTACTAGCCCGACTTTCAATAAATACAATTTTACTAATAGTAATAACCAGATATGTCACCTAAAGAGAGAGACCGAGCTTTAAAATCCTTAGATTGGAGGTGGATAGATGGGGAGGATATTCATATTAAATTTATAAAATATGTAAATGCAGCATTTCACAAGGGTTTTTTTCTCTCCACTAGCCATTGGGCTGGTTATAGTAGTTATTTACAAGCCCAACACTGATTATCACAAGCCATGGGAGTGGGGCTACCATAATCCAGAAGCCCTGTATCCCTATACATAGTTGCTGCTATATCCCTATACATAGTTGCTGCTATATATTACAGTATGTAATACAAGTGACATCAGGGGAGTCATATTGTCTGGACCTGGAAGGGTTTAAAATATGAACCTGGCAGATCTTTTTACATACATTTTCTCTGGTCACCTACATAAATTGCCTGATGTTGCACTGTAAAATGTTGTTTGTTTATGACACATGTTCTTATGTTTTGTATTCCTGTATTTATGTAGGGCGAGATGTAGCCCAATGGCAAAGTGCTCACTTGATGCACAGTAGGTTTGGGATCAATCCTTGTCAGTGGGCCCATTGGAATATCTCTTGCTCCAGGCTGTGGTATGTACTACCCTGTTTGTGGGATGGTGCATATAAAACATCCCTTGCTGCTAATCGAAAAGAGTAGCTCATGAAATGGCAACAGTGGGTTTCCTTTCTCAATATGTGTAGTCCATAGCCATATGTCTGACTCCATATAACCGTAAATAAAATGTGTTGAGTGCATCATTAAATAAAATATTTCCTTCCTTCCTGCCTGTATGTATGCATACATGTAGTATGTTTACTGTACCTATTTGTGTGTGTTATTACTGTATTACTGTGACGGTCCATACAATATACCTGTACCTGTACGTGTATATGTATATGTATCGTGTTTATCCTACCTGTTTGTGTGGGTTACGAGCAGAATGTGTGATATGAGTGAGGTCTGTACAGGTTATTGTCATCCTGAACAGAGGTACGCTGCTGACACTGTTACAGGTGGGCAATTATTTCAGCTCTTAGTCACGATAAGTGGACGGCACTTTGCATGCACAAACTGTTTTCATTTGTCATAAACCAAGCGTAGCCAGGTGCACTCAGCCATGATCATTGTAATATGGAGAAGTTGATCCAGTCACGGTGTTGAACTGTGATGTCCATCAGACCACTAACCAATTACCCATACGTTTATCAAGTTTTCAATTTACTGTACACAGTATGACTCCAGTTGGACAATCAATGGATTAATGCAAATCTCAGGTACAAAAATTTCTATCAGTTTTAATGAACTGCTTGTACATCATATACTTGTAAAGATATATATAAATTACATGCATCTTTAAACATGCATTTTAAAGCTTTGGTAATTTAAATCTAAGGTACATGTATAAGCATTTCTGTGAGCCTCAAATTAATTACATGTATATCAATATTATTATGCACATGTACATGTATAAAATTAAATGTGCAACGTAAAGATTCAGTGGCAATTACAGTGTTCTCATTGCTCCATTTAAGCAGGGCAGCCCACCCGCTACTGTAATTTGCCACTCTACTTTCATGTTCTGCCACCCTCCTTTATTTTTCTGAGCTGCTCTTTATTTTCCCGCACTATACTATATTTTACAGCACCTATCTCCGCTATTTCCAAATGCATACGTTTTTCCATAAAAAAATAACGATCAGTCTGCTCACTTAACATCAAAGGAAACAAGCCAGTTGTGTATGAAAAAGCAACTGACAAATATCTTTAATAGCTTTCGACAGTTACTATAATGTAATATAAAGGTATTTTAACAGCATCTGCGTTGTCCCATACCTGTATCCATTTGTATGTTTGATACACACAACAAAAGTTATATTTTATTTGAACAATGAAAACATTTTATTTGTTATCGATTTGACAATCTCCAACTGAAAAAACACTTATTTGGCATCATATTTCTCACGTGATGAGACCGGTTCTGTCTTTTGTTTCCACTATCATCTGATACTTTGTCCTCTGTTTCAGATTTAATTGGTTGTAACTGATGAATTTTACTTTCTCTCAGTTATGTCATTCGGTTTATTCAGCAGTTCTTTATAAAATACTTGTAAGACACTGCCAGTTTGACTGGGAGACTGTTTAATTTTGAGGGCATTGGTGCATATGACTAGAGCATTACAGCAATTTGCTGCTTGGCTGCCGTTAATTTTTATATCCCTCTGTGATCTTTCAACATTGATATAGCATGTCCTCTTGTGTACATATATATTGATCATCTTTCAACATCAAGGGGGCGGGATGTAGCCCAGTTGTATATCACTCGCTTGATGGGTGGTTGGTCTCGGATCAATCCACGTTAGTGGACCCATTGGGGTATTTCTCACTGCAGCCAGTGCTCCACAACTGGTATAACAAAGGCCATAGTATGTACTATCCTGTCTGTGGGATGGTGCATATAAAAGATCCCTCGCTGCTATGCTAATCGAAAAGAGTAGCCCATGAAGTGGTGACAGCAGGTTTCCTCTCTCAATATCTGTGTGATCCTTAACCATATGTTTGATGCCATATAACCGTAAATAAAATGTGTTGAGTGTTAAATGTTAAATAAAACATTTCTTTCCTTCACCATCACATGAAAAAACCAAAAATCTACAAATATTTTTAGATCATTCAAACTCATTGACATTCATCTATATGTATTTTGGTATTTTTAGAATGTGCTGGTACAAATAATGTATAACTCCCAACTTGTCATTGTTCATCTGTTACTTACAACAGTACATAACTATGGAGCATGTCAATTTGTTTAAAAAAAAATTTTGTTGGTTTGTTTAACGACGCACTCAACACATTTTAATTACGGTTATATCGGTGTCGGACATATGGTTATGTCGAGAAAAAACCTCAGTGGTCAGCTGACGGGGATCGATCCTAGACCGACCGCGCATCAGGCGGGCACTCTACCACTGAGCCATGCTGCCCGCTAGACAGACAGACAGACAGAGATAAAGAGATAATGAGGGGGAAGTAAAACAGGATAAAAAAATATGGATTGTACAGAATAGAGGATTCGTCACGAATATTTTACAATATGAAAAATATCAACCGAGGTTGTGTTAATCGGTATTTGTAGAGGCTCTGCTGAGACAAATACCGATTAACTAGACGAGGTTGATATTTTACATATTAAATATATAACTCTTCTAAAATAACATTTTAATTCGATATTTAGTTATATATTATATATTAGCAGGCCTAACTCAAAGTTCCGAAATCACGTCACAATCATCGCGATTAGCACAAATTGCCCTTCTTATAATGTTCTGATCCCACCCCCGCTTACAAAATACTATACATGCCACAGCAAAGCAAAAGCCATCTTACATTTTCCCAAATTATCGCACTCAACACATTATATTTACGGTTATATAGCGTCGGACATATGGACCACACCGATATTGAGGAAGGAAACCTGCTGTCGCCATTTAATAGGCTACTCTTTTCGATTAACAGCAAGAGATCTTGTATATGCACCATCCCATTGACAGGATAGCACATACCACGGCCTTTGATGTACCAGTCGTAGTATTCATCTGACAGAGTAAACATTGATCTGTATTTAACAGCCACCTGTCTCATGAACCGTAAAGAGGTCGTCTCACAATTCTTCCAAGTCGTATAGTTTAGGGCGACTCTACTTGTAATAAGTAAACACAGGGCCTGCTTGTTCTGAATGTGCACGTAAAATCCTATGACATGACATGACATGACATGGGATCCAACTCAGTCGGTGGATCACTTGTCTGAGGTGCTTGGGTCGAGTTTGGGCTTCTTACAAATATCAAGACAATCAGAAACTTTAATCGTAGAAATATTTTATTAGTCGAAAACATTTTACAATGCAGCAGAGTCAGGAATGTACCTTTAATAATGGCGACAAGAAAGAAAGAAAGAAAATGTTTTATTTAACGATGCACTCAACACATTTTATTTACAGTTATATGGCGTCAGACATATGGTTAACGACCACACAGATTTTGAGAGGAAACCCGCTGTTAGTGGCGACAAATTCAGGAAGTTCTATTTAACACTCTTTTCCCCTGTAGCTTATACATACAGGTAACTGGTACATCAAAGGCCGTGGTATGTGTTATCCTGTCTGTGGGATAGTGCATATAAAAGATCCCTTACTGCTAATCAAAAAAGAGTATCCCATGAAGTGGCTATAGCGGGTTTCCTCTTTCAGTATCTGTGTGGTCCTTAATCATATGTTCGACGCCATATAACCGTAAATAAAATGTGTCGAGCTTGTCGTTAAATAAAACATTTCTTTCTTCCGTGTATTTTTTACGTATAAAATTCGACTTCTAGGAGCACGGGGCTATTGCATCCAGTCGATAAGGTATCGGTAATGCCCCTTTTCTTTCCAGTATTTTTGTTTTTGTTTGGTTTTGTTAGTTGTTTTCTTTTTTGTTGAGATCAACAATCATTTGACTGTTAGGTTAGATCATGCTATAAAGGCAGGGCCAACTCCCATACTAATCTCCCCCCCCCCTCCCCTATCGAGCCACTGGTCATACCAGA
>JAECMU010020255.1:8082-25479 GCA_016106625.1 Dracogyra subfuscus
AGTCCAGACTTTAACGTAATGGTATTTGAATGGCGTTGCCATGACGTTAAAGTCTAGACTTTAAGATTTATAAGCACGGGGCCAGTTGTGGAGCCCTGGCTAGAATGAAAAATTGCACAATAGGAATCGATCCCACACTAACTGTACATTATTTGGTTGCCATTTATATGGGCAAAGCATTATCTGTATATTTCAAAAATAAAAAATCATGGAACTATTCCACTAAACACTGCAATGCAAAAAAGAATTGCAACAATAATGCAAAGTTGTTTAAGAAAAGTAAAATTTATTTTGTTTAACAACACCACTAGAGAACACGGATAAATTAATCATCGGCTATTTAAATGCCAAACATTTGGTAATTCTGACACATAGTCATGAGAGGAAACCCGCTATATTTTTTCCTAATGCAGCAAGGGATCTTTTATATGCACTTTCCAACAGACAGGAAAACTTGTTGTTTTGTGAATTAGGCCCCATGACTGATCATACAATTTTGTGATATCCCCTGTAAATCAGGAACGAAATGTTTTTACTTAACGATGCACTCACCACTTTTTAATTATGGTTATAATTAAAAGTTGTATGGTGTCACACATATGGTTAAGGACCAGACAAATATATAAAGAGGAAACCTGCTGTCTCTACTATGAGCTACTCTTTTCAATTAACAGCAAGGGATCTTTTATATGCACAATCCCATAGACAGGATAGCACTATACCACAGCATTTGAATTTTGATGCACTAGTTGTGGTGCACTGGCTGGAGTGAGAAATCTGTAAATCAGAGTAATCTGTTTACCAATCAATCAATATATTCCTTTAAGGTTCGTTTGTAAACACATGAAAGAAGGTAATGTGTAACTAATTTAACCAGCCTTTATTCGCCCTGCTAATAGCAATGTTCCAGACTTAAGGTACTGTGATAATGACATAAAATCATTAGCACTTACATGAAAGATATAGACCACTAAGTGGTAGGCAAAAAACATGTGTTAATTTCACCCCCATATAATGGATGTGTATTAGTGAAGTCTATTTCCACCTGCCACCACCTGTAGTATGTTCTCAAAGATATTAATTACATTTACAACTCTTGTCTTTTCAAGTTCACTCTCTAGCTTAATAGCCAGGCACTTTCATCTGCACATTAAGTGAAATAAACAAGTCTGTTATTAATGTCTCATTCACTCAACACAAATTACACACATGTAATATTTTTAACAGTCAAGTTCACACACAAAGTGTTTGTATGAATTATCGTTCAAAGTGCTTTTAAAAAGGAGACGTTTATGCTAATGTTGCTCAAGATTGCATAGTTAATATTTTATTTCCATGCAACCAAAAAACACCACATGAAAGTGTACCCCAAAGATAAGATAGATATAACGGTGGTGAGGATTTTTTGTTGTGTTGGGTTTTTTCTTCGACCTGTAAAGTAATTTTATTCATCTGTGCAGCAGCTATAAATGTCATCAAATTTCAAAGCATTCTGGCAAATAAATTATACAATGAAATCTTATCTGGCATCCATAAAATCAAATCACATAAAAACAAAAATCACATGCCAATAAATTAAAATGAAGGCTTTAAAACCATTGCTACTGTACACATTTTTAATCAGATCCACACATAAAACACATAACTACACTATGTTCTTTACTTCTTATCTGCAATTAGCATTGAAAAAAGAAGCAAACAGAAACCACACAAGAACAACGAGTCTACTTACATCCCGTATCTTTGAGCTGATGTACAGCATTGGACATAATACGGACACATCCTAGAAATCCAGCACCCTGCTTTTTGTGGATCTTCTTGTGGTTCCACACACTGATCGTCACAGAGTCCTTGTGTCCGATGTATCTGTAACAAAGACAAACAATTCGATAAATGAAAAATTAAAGTTTGTTTTGTTTAACGACACCACTGGCGCACATTTATTTATTAATCATAGGATAATAGATGTCAAACATTTGGTAATTTTGAAATTAAGTTTTAGAGAGGAAACCCTCTACATTTTTCCATTAGTAGCAAGGGACCTTTCATATGCACCATATTTATTTATTTCTGCATAACCGATAAATGGGTCACACTGATTTTCAACTCTCAGACCTAGATATCCTATATCTCGCATTTTTACTTCTCAAAGGTGACCCAAAAAAAGAAGAAGAAAAAAGTCTTAATTTCTTCTTTTAAGAGGAAACGCTGTGCACTCGAATAAAACATGGAACAATGGTTCTATACTCTTCAAAAAAAGTAGGGGAACCTGAAATATTAATGTTAATATCAACTATTAGTATATTAGACCAAAAATATGTTTTGACCACAGACATCCTAGTAAAGATTGTTCAGGTCTGTTTATCAACACTGAAACACATTCCATAGTTTGCAGTGCATAACACAGTTGCCCTGTACACGTGTGTGGAGTGTCATTCTCAAATTTTGACAATTAGGAAGGTAGATTGATTACTGTGGAACATTATTTCTGTCAATGTTTTTTATTCTGTTGATCATACAGTTGTTACCGTTTTCAATACTGTCATTTTTATTGTTCGAAATTGCAATTTACTGATAAAAAATGTCAAATTTCAAATTTCACTTTTGACCCCAATCGTCCTTTAAGATCTTTGGTGGTCATAAATAAGTTTTTAAATTAATATTTTGTTATTAAAACCTTCATTATAAAACATATCTAGCTAATATGTAGTGTTCAGTTTTATTTAACACATGAAACAAACAGTAAATACGACAGTAGTTTATTTATAATAAAATGGTCAAATAAAAAAGTTACTTGTTCAGCCATCTTTTTCTGTCGGTGTAAAACAATGCCTTTATTTACCAAATGAATGAATGAAAAAGACTCCATCATATGTGATCATATGGGATAGAAGAAGTACACCCTCGGTGGAGAAAATTTCGACCATGGGACTCGGCAATAATAAATTAACTATCATTTCAGTTATAATATTCAGCATATGTCCTCAACATTAAAAATGCAGATACTAGATACAGTAACACACTGTTTAAAAACTTTATTTAGTTAAATAATGGCCAACAGTAGTTTATAGCATAGCAGTAGCAGTGAGATTTTGTACAAACCAGGGTATAGCCAATAATCATGAGTTGACAAGTTAAGACGCCATGGTGATTTTGAAAGAGATATACTGAATGTATATATGTATCTTCTAGCACTTTATTATAAACTATCAGTACATGTATACATAGGATCCATCATTATATACTCTTCAAAAAAAGTAGGGGAACCTGAAATAGTAATGTTAATATCTACCATTAGACCGAATATACGTTTTGACCACAGACATCCTAGTAAAGAATGTTCAAGTCTGTTTATCAACACACCGAAACACATTCTGTTTGCACATGCATCACACAGTTGCATGGTACACGTGTGTGGGGATCGATCGCGAGTCATTCTCGATTTTGAAAATTTCCAAGAAGGTCGATTAATTACTGTAGAACATTATTTCTGTCAATCTTTTTCATTCTGCTGATCATACAGTTGCTATTATTTTGTTTTTAGTCATTTTTAATGTTCAAATTTTCAATTTACTGATAAAAAACTGTAAACTTTAAATTTTCACTTCTGACCCCAATCATCCTTTAATATCTTTGGTGGTCATAAAACCTATTGTTATACTGAACTACTGTTTGTAATATTTGCCCAATTAATTCATTATTATCATATATAACCATTTCCCACAGCTAATATACTTTACAATTTTGGCAAATGTAAATTATTATTAATTCGAAGTTAACCTACTTTTTTTGAAGAGTATATAATGCAGCGCGGTTATCATTAAATTACATTGTTTTCCTGATTGCCAATAACCACATGTCAGCGAAGTGTTAAATTAGAAAACAATAGGTAAATAAAACAAACACTGAAATTCAAAGCGTGACTGGGGTTTACTTGATTGAGATTAACCTATTGTCGCGATTGGTAATTTCCGAGTTTTAGCCTAAAACATATCTGTGCGAGTTAACTACCACGTGACGTGTCCAACCAATCAAAACACGCATATCATTAGACTTATTTCCTGTGCCAGAAACTTTGAAAGGGAAACGTAAACAATGCATCGTGTAACTGGCTATGTAAAGATAGCATGTTACTGCAGTTTGCAGACCTATAGTTCAAGTAGATTATTATTATTATATACTGATTTCGATGTTGATATTATTTGATGACAAACGTCACAATCGAATTTATTAATTGAAATTTCAGCCGAGAGAAAAAAAAAGTGATGGGAGGGTGGAAACCACTAGCCCGCAGGGCTAGTGGTTTTGCGTTTCTCACTAGCCCGAACTTAAAAACCACTAGCCACGGGCGTCGGGCTAGCGGATTTGTCGAACTCTGCATAATGGAAACAGAATAGTAAATTTCTGAAAGCTTGTTATAGACGAGTGTTTATACCATTCCTAGAATTTTAATAAATTCCACAGCCATCAGATAACACTGCCCGTGATTGGAATAACACCTGCTTGACATGCATACATGTATGCTGATAAGAATTTCATTATAACGGTAATATTCACCAAATGAGTCAGATGTACCTGAGCTGAATCTGACCATTGGGCACTTCTGGGCAGTAACACTAGTATGTACAGTCAAATGTAGATATACAATTTATCCACAATTTACTTTTGTGCTTAGTACAAAATGTTTTATTTCATTTGAACATGTAAACTTATATGAAGACATAAATGTGAAAGTGTCTCACATTAAAAAGAAGAACTATTTATATTAAGACAATAACAATAACAATAATGGTATCTTGAACTTGACCACTATATAAATTGTTTTTTGTATGTTTAAATTCTCAGAAAATTTTCAGGGTTTTTTTGTCCAGTTTTTATTTTAATTTGTTTTTTTCAAAGGGGTGAGTGAGTGGTTGGATAGGCATGCATATAAAGGTAACACTACTTAAATTAAAAATTGTATTAATTATCATTTTTATTAAAATGTTTTTAAAATAATAACACTGGGAATGAAATCTATTTACAGCATATTTCTCAATTTTGAAAGTTAGGTGTAGTAATTACAGGTACACTGTAGACAACTCTTTCTGGGATATTCTGTATATACACGATATTATTATGAACTCTTCCACAGAAATACAGTCCATGACCCTTGACAATGATGCACCAGTTGTGGTTAAGTCCTACCTGTAGGTGTTTTGACTTGTGAACCCCACCTTACTCAGGGAGGAGCCCATTCCTGCAGGGGAAACCTGGCACCAATACACCTTTGGCAAATTGTGTTATTACATGTGGTATTCTGACATTTGAAGAGTCTCAACATTGGCAAGATGCGAGCCAAACCAGCCCACATCAAAACTCGACCCTCGTGCTGTAAACAACACAGGCCAATACGTAACCTTTGAGGCCCTCTTGGGAAAACAGAGTGAGTAAAGTAAAGAGCAAGTTACAAAGTTAAAAGAGCAAAGTCAAGTCACACCATGAGCTGCACATCACTATTGTTGATCAGGCTTACACTTAGCTAATTTTACACTTCAGGTTTGCTGAACTATCACAACAAATCAGAACTCACCTTGTCCATTGCCAAATTAGCCAACTGCTAAAACAATTTTATACAAAGTGGCTACAATATTTTGGGTAATATATTTTTCTTTAAATTAGGCACTTCTGAATATTAGTCAAGGATAAACTCTACATTAATATGTGAAAATGGCTAAAACAAAGTACTGCAAATGAATGTACACACATTAGCCCTCTGAAAATTACGAGAACAGGTTTTATTCACCCGGTGTTCATGCCAGGCTAATTTTGCATAATCATTTTTTCATTTGAAAATTAAATTAGGACATCATATATGTACAAGGATGTAATAAGTTACTAGGACTTAAGATCAGAAAATATGGAGCAAAATCCAATTAACACTTAGTTAAAACAGTTGACTATTTTTTTAAATAGTTACACGCCTACAAACGACAAACAGATTTTGGATTAGCTTTCTGGTAAATTGCTAATGACCTATCTTTGTCAAATCCAATTTGAAATCGAATTTGGTGATTTTGTATTGATGAATGGCAGGGTTACACAAAATGAAAAGAATGTACTATTTTAATTATTTATGGCATAACCTATCAGTAAATCATTAATACAAATATTATTATTATCCACATAGTTTAACAGGGATATATAACCAGTATGACAAATGTGTCATAAAGATTTCATGAAACCAACAATAGACGTCATTTTGGTAAGCGATGTCATAACATAAATATATATACAAGAATCCTGACACTTGTTTCATAAAATCAGTATGACACTAAAGCTCATATAATAATTTCTATTTAATTGTCGAAAGTCTGTTTGTGATACATAAAAACACTGGCAATTTCTAAAGTATTTTCTCCTAGCATTGCATCAGCAATTGTTTTAAAATGTGAAGAACGAATGTTCTAACGATTCATGCAATTCCACGGAACAGGTTCCCATCATGCATAGATTGATATCATATAACCATATATTTCACTTGCTGTTCATACAGTTATGAATGCCTGCTTGAGCTTCCAAAACAAAGACATACATGATACACTTTTGTTGGATAATGTCAAATGTGCAAGTATGTATCACCTGTAAGTTCTGTATAAATGTGCTTCATGGATTTGGGGCTACCATTTGCTGGAGATCAGTCTACATGTACTCTTAATTACTATCTACCAACATGACGGCAACATCAGTGTGTACATGTATGTACATCAACAAGCAAACAGGTTACTCGGTGCAATGCTAAAGCTGACCGGATGTGTGGTACAACTGCCAAGTACAAGTACGTATGTACATTGTTCACATTCTCTACCCACACAATATTTCCATAGCTTCATGTTTTTGTAGACGATCCATATGCATGTACTTTGTTATTAACCAAATAACATAACATATTAAAGGTTTTTCCATGCCCGTTTTTCTCATTTTCTTTCTGCAACATTATCTAAATATAGTATATCTTGATACAATTTTACTGATCAAGTTTAGTGTAAGTTTTGGAGTGAATACCACAAGGCCAACCTGTTTCCATATGTGAGCAATCCAGTGAGACCTACCACATATAAAAAACAGCATGGTCTTTTAGATGCAAATACAACTGACTGTCTAAATCGGATTCAATTGGGACCTGTGAGATATTCCAGTTTAGACAGATGTCATCCAAAGTTATGGTTCTTGCGATATAGTGATCAGAAAATACCAGTGTAAATATAACGTCATAATCACCATATGTCTGGACTATATGTAGACATTTGTGAAAGCAAGGCTAATAATCTCATTGATTTTGCTACCTACACTTGTTACAATATGTTTTGTTTCTGTTTATTAAGCCTTCAAAGATGCGCAAACATATCATAACACTGTGGTGTCCTAATTACTGGGGGAACTGCCATCGTTGTTAAAAGGTGACCACTAGCAGAGAGTAGAGTTCAGACCGCCAGCCATGATTAGACTAATTAGTGCCAATTAATATATAATTTTGATCTTTTGTTCTTGAATTTGCATCCAAAATAAACAGCATCCGCTTTAGGAAGAGTTTTATTCATAATAAATTAACAGTAGCTGCACAGGTTTACACAAAAATCCAGTCGACTGTATGAATTGTTATACACTTTAAAAAATAATTAAATCTAATATTTAATCTAATATGCATCAGATCCAACTTTTTAAAATGATACAAGTTAAAACCATATTTTTTTAAAAACTGTTGGGACAAGAATGCTATGAAAGTTGGAGAGTCCAACATCATTGTTTGTAAGTGCTTGGCCCCCCAAGCTAGCCTAACAATTGTGCACTGTATTCTTTTAATTATTTTAAATGGGAAACAATTATCAATCAATTTTCAGTTTCCATAAGTGCCCATAAACTTACTCAAAATTCCACTACTTTCAATGCCTGACATTTGAAAATTTCCATGACCCGTACGAACCCCATTGTACTTAAGAATGAACTCAAAACCAACATAAAAGTGAAGAAAACAAATTAAGGAAAACTTTAATCACGTGACCGATACAGGAAGCAGAGGACTAATCAGGAAGATTTTAAGCCACCATATTGACTTTTGGGATGCTCAGATCAGTCCATTGCTCCAGGGGGAAATGCCATTAATCTGAGGCAGGGCTAGCTCTGCCACTCACCAATTGCAAATTTTAAGAACAATTGATTAATTATATTTTAATTTGACAAAAGACAAATTATGTAATGATTGTTATTTTATTGGAAAATAACTGTAGGTTTTGCATTAAGATAATTTGGCAAAATGTTCTGCTGCCCAAAAGTTAGCTCTAAGAGGTCTGATTAAGAAAAAAAAGTTAGTTTGTTTTGTTTTATGACACCACTGAAGCACATTGATTAATCAATCACCAGCTATTGGATGTCAAACATTTGGTAATTCTGACATTTTTCCTAATGCAGCAAGGGATCTTTTATATGCACTTTCCTACAGA
The DNA here is from genome assembly GCA_016106625.1 of Dracogyra subfuscus. NCBI lineage: Eukaryota > Metazoa > Mollusca > Gastropoda > Neomphalida > Peltospiridae > Dracogyra > Dracogyra subfuscus. Next base: position 16,563 of record JAECMU010020255.1, read on the forward strand.
CAGGAATGCACGTACCATGGCCTTTGACCAGTTGTGTTGTACTGGTTGAAAAACAAAACAAAAAAACAATCAGTTGAATGGATCCACTGAGGTGGTTCGATTTTGTGACGCAAGCACCTCAAGCTAGAATTTAATCAACTGAGCTAAATCCTGCCCCAAGTTAAAAAGAAAAAGGATTTTGGTTTGCGTGCAACCTAAACCACATTGTTTTGTAGTGGATCATTCCAATCCAATTAAAACTATCTTCCTGTAAACAAATTAAGTTTTTTGTCAATAAATCCAGTTTGGCATGACACTAGAAATAAAAAAACTGTGTCACAAGGCAGATCTAAAACAAATTTTAAATATTAAGTTGGAGGTCTCTTGTTAGTTAATCTGACATCTGTCAATACTGTTTCTTCTCTTCATATCTAAGTTGAGAACACACATTCTGAATGTATATCATCAATGTTCTATATGTAGGTCAAATGAAACGTCCTCTGGATCTTAATACTAGTAACAGGTAATGTATTGAAATAATAGGGTAAAAAGAGAAAATATAGCCGGTGAAAAAGTTAAATATATTAGAACATTATTCATTAAATTTTGAAGATCTAACATACGGTATTTCAGCTGTCTGAAAGCAAACAAATAACCAATGTACAAATATACTGGCACATAAAAGAAAGAGAAAAAAAAAGAGAGCACTATAGAGGTACATGATACGCACGTCAAAAGTGACCTGATTATGGTACACAACACCACCATCCCAAGTTGTACTACTGATTCTACTACATTCAGTGGGACTTACAAGTCGTAGTGCTGGTTCCATTTTGGATCAAGAGTGTTCTTGCAAGTGTCTGTGGAATGGCATTGTCCTGAACCATCAACACTAATCTTTGCAAAAGGATCTGGAAGTCCTACAAAACATGAAGAAAAAAAAAGCTTTGAAACTTGCATACAACATGTAGGTAAGCATATTCATTATCATTCGTAAAGGGGCGTTCTCATGATGTGATTAGTCATACCGATTTGTCGCATGCGACGGAATCATACCGTTAGAACACATAAATCGGAACGACTTTAGTCTTATACGACAAATCGTGTCGGAATCATACTAACTAGAACATGTTCTATTTTTCACAAAAAATCGTAAGCTCTCAGCCAATCAAAGCATGTTAAAGTACAGCCATTTAGGTTTTTTACTTCCGTGTTTTTTCACTTGCTTATAAATATGTCAAAATGTCTGGATTTCATGGGTTAATAAAAAAAAACTATTGCTGTCCAGATGTGGTCAATAACTGTTTTGTTACGTAATGCCATCAGTAAATTGTCTATATTCATGTTTTCTGCATTTCAGTGGAAATTTGTAGCACTTACATTTCATATTTTTAAACTGATGAGTTTTGATTGACATCATCAAATTTTATGATATAACATCTTCCCCCATACACGATTCGAGTCCTTACAACAAATGGCATGCGACAAGTCAGTGCGACTAATCGCATCATGAGAACACCTCGATTAACCAATGGATGTTGTTCATGAATGCAGTATCGAAGCCTGGAACAGTGATAAGCACATTTCCTGTATTTTCTCCTTATCAATTATTAAAAAAATTATTAGGCCTACACTGGCTGAGTACTTGAAAAGGTCATGATATTTCCAAGGATATTGTACTACATTTGCAATACTTTACTTTTACATACATGTACATGTAAAAAAATAAAAATAAAAAAAAGGTATCTGGGTAACTACATTTATACACCAGGGAAGAAAACCTATGCTCATGACCAATATTAAATTCAAACCGTGTCTTACATGTAAATGTAAAAAAAAACACCCAAAAAACCAACATATCCACATATATATATATATATATACTCACTGAAGAAATCCTTCTTGCCCAGATTTTTTGCGCACAGTACTGAAAGACAAAAAACATAAAATTAAGATAATGTTCAGACTACATTTAAGAATTTATGTGCAGTGTTATATGCATGTTTAGTTTAGAGGCCACATAACAAAATTATTTCTATGTTTATATTTATTAGTTAATTATTAAATTAATACATATGTTATACAGCTAATGTATCTGTTATTACTGATGAGCTCTCAATTGATTAAACTTAAGATTTTTGCAATTTACATAAAACTGTAAATAACAGTTTATATATTCAAGTCGGCATCAATATTAAAATTGACACACATTTTTGTTTTTAAACAGGCTGCAAAGTGACGGGGTTCACATCGCAAAATGCGATGCATAATCTTGCGATCGCGATATAATATTCTAAGAATGATTAGCAGTTTGCGATGCATATTTTTTTTGCAGCCAAACTGAATTAGCGCCTAGCCTAGTTTTCAGTGGTTTTATAAGTGGCTTTACGGCCTTGATCTGCGATAAAAAATCTATTGAGATCGTGGGTGACAAAAATGCGCTTATGGTCGATCGGGTTTGCCAGTAAACATCACTTAGAATAAAGGTAGATGACCAAGTGTGACCTCTGGTGATTATTATTTCTGACACATATTGTTGTTCAACTAAACAAGTGATAGTGATGGTCAATCACATGTACAGTTCTGTATTTGTTTTTTTAATTTCGTGTTAAGCAACACACAATGCAATTGTAAGTCTGTACATTCAATAAAAACAAGCAGTTTTAATGAAAAGAATGTGTTTTATTAATTTTTACTTATTTTATAAAAAGTGCTAGTCAAAATCCAGTAGTTGCTATTCAATTCTTCATCCAGTAGGAAAAACTGCTAATCAAAATTTTAAAAACAAATTGCACCCTGTTAAATCATATTTACTCCATCGATCAATAAATTGGATTGGCAAAAAGGGTGTAGGTTTATACAAAGACATCACTCAAGCACAGGGGTGCAGAAAGTACTCGCCCGCTCGCCACATGCGAGTTAAAGCTCTGACGGACGAGTTGAAAAATGTTTCTGCCAGTCCGACGGATGATTGTTGTTTCGTTTTTCGGACTGACTTCTTAAGTAAATAGTTTTTCTTGTGGCAAATCCGGAACTCAGCATCAGCCATGCCACAATTTCGAACAGTCTTCAATTGTTTACCAAATAATTTTAATAATAAAGACATTGTTTAATGGTGATCTAGCTTTACTTTAATTTTGGTTCTTTTTAGTAGTTTTAGCATTGTTATTAAAATAAACATAGTGTCCTACAAGCTAGTGGACTAGTAGAAAATCTGGCGGTCTAGTACATTTTAATTATTACTGGTCCGGCGGGCTAGTGAAATATTTCCCATTTCTGCACGCCTGCTCAAGCAGACGAAAGCAGTGTTTAACAATGGGGATCATACACACCATAAGCAAATTTATAAGAAATTACTAAATACTTAAGACAGTGATTTCAAAACTACAAAAAAAAGTTCGGTTTGCTTAATGACACAAATAGAGCACTATGATAAATTATTAATCATCGGTTAATGGTTGTCAGACATCTGAAAATGTTGACATCTGAAACTTGCTACATTTCTGCACCTTTCAACAGACAGGATACCGTAGTACATATCATGACCTTGGATATACAGTATTGTACCAGGTATGGTACAATGGCTACAGCAAGAAATAGTAAGAGGTTTTTTTTCAATTTTAATGCAGGTCAGATGCTGCATTTTACTAAGGGAGTTGCAACGTTTATTTTAAAACAACACTGAAATAGTTTGAGAAAATAATGTTATGCTCAATATATACACTGATGCTTCAAATTACACAAGTACATGTATGAACAGGACAAGCCGTAGAATTAAACAATAAATCAACAAGTGATCCAAGGGAGACAATTCATGAATAGTACTACTGAACAAAAAATACATGTCTATATACTGTTTCACTACTTTTGTTAACATTAAAGTTATTCCTCATTCACCATTTGTATCTAAAACATTCTTTTTCCTAGAAACCTAAGAATGACTATGAGCAATTGATGCTCAATCACAAATCTCTTTGCAGTTCAGGGTGGGCTTTTAAAAGTACAGGTATATGTATATATATCGAATCAAGGCTTGAAATTAATTTTACTGAGTGAGAAACAATGTTTGGTTGTCAGATTTTAGAGAAGCAAATGCTTGAAATTGAGAAACAACTCTAAATGTAGATCATACTCATAGGTTTTAAACTTTTTTTTTATAGTAAATAAACAATTAATGTCTCTTTTCACACATTTCAACACTGTTGACATAAACTTTTCAAAAAATAGTTATAGCCCACTAGGATTTGTATTTGCCACAATGACAATGCTAACCCCTCAATTATTCACTCCTCCAGTTTCGTAATCTATGTTTATTTTATTTAGCCATGTTATTGATCTGTTTTTAGATTCTTGTTGTATGCCTAAAACTGCTCTTTATTTGGCAAGTGCTCTATTATTTCAGAATCTTTTCCCAATAACAGGGAACAATGTTTTCAAAATCTTAATTAGCAATATTTCTAGTCAATTGAAAATAGATTAGCAACTACTGTTCAATGTTTTAAAACTGTGTCACGATCTCTGAAACGTATGCAGCAAATCACAACTAAATACTTAACTAAATGTTCTCTGAATAAATAATTTGTTATATGTAACACAGGGATTCTGCCAGAGGGTACGAAGGGTAAAATTGTCAATTTATGTATCCCCTAAAATCTAAGAAATTAATGGATAGATTTTAAAAATAATTTTGAGAAAGATTACAGTGAAAGACGTTGTTTAAAATTTGTCAAAATACGGTACCGGTACATGAAAATGCAAATTCAAAAAATGTCAACTCCGTAACTACCTAGTATAGGCACTTATGCAGTGTGCGACAAATGTTTGATTGAGAAAGTTGCTTAGCCCTCATCAAAGCTTCGGCTGGTGCCCTGTATATTACAGTAATACAGTTGATAATTTCACTAATTAAGACCAAAAATTCACTAGCCGGGAACAAGGGCTTAGTGCAGGGCTCTCCCTGTTGGTAGAAAATTAGTCACTGGACAATTTTGTTAATAACAAATTGCTAATAAAATCTACATATGGCTAAAATATTGGCTTAAGACATTTCTTCTTTTTTTCATGGCAAATGACAACTTCAAAAGACTTAAGTAAATTTAAAATTAAGTATTAAGTTTTGTAATGTTACACTTTGTGGTAAATCTATAAATATACTATGCTAATCTCAGTGTAGTATTTCACTACAACCATGAGCAATATGGAAATGAAAATATCAACAGAAATGTTTTTAATAATAAGAGTTTATAAACATGCCAAAATAACCAAAAATAACTTTGCTTATTAAAACAATGACTTTTATTTATGAACAATGCCATGTAAACAACTGGTGTACCTGTGAGGTAGGTTTATAATGATTACAGCCATGTTAAGTTCATGATCAATGGGTCATGCCTGACAATAAACATGTCACTTGTTATTGCAGGTGTTTATATGGTCTTCAAAAAAACAATGATAATTATTTTACAACACCAAAGTAAATTAATGCTGTAGTATTTAATAGCGGCATGTATTGTATCAAGTAAGTTTGTCAAAACTTAGATTATTCAGATCAGTGCACAGCGGCAATAGATCCAATTGAGGCCGTGACCTTAACTTTCTTTCAGTGGTAGCCCACTGGGCCCTAAGAAAAACGGGTAGCCCATAATTTTCATAAACTTTTAGAAAAGGAGAGAAAAAGGAAATTAAATCATTTTTATTTAAACATTGTTTTAGGATTTTTTTTTTTTTTAATTTTAAGGTGTTTAAGCATCTGGTTGACTGCAGAGTAACTGGTTGTGCCAAAAAAAAATCTAGTAGCCTAGCAAGACTACTGGGTTTAGCCCGAGCCACAAATGGGTAGCCAAAACAGCATGGGCTACTATTAAGGTTAACATTGACAATTTCCAGACATTATTATTTGGCACACAATTTGTCACAAAATCTAAACGGTTATTCTTGCTTTTGTCTATTAACTGCTGTTCTGTCCTCAACTGTAGATTTAATTTGTCATTATTATATAACTGATGATTTGTTTATTCTGCAATTCCTAAGAAAAGATTAGAAACTTTTCATTTATTTTTTGCCATGGTCCTATGTCTCGTGAGATTGGGAAAATTAGCATGATTTAATCATAATTGGGATTTTTTTTAAAAGCCATTGAATTATGCAATACAGACAAATAAATATACATGTTTGGAATATTTAGTATAAAAATTAGAAATGTTCAGTGCCACTTTGTTTTGGGAAAGGCATATGTTCGAATACACAGAACACCCTGATTCCTTTATTACATACCTGTTCAATCTTACTATAGTGATAAAGACATTTGAAACCTTGCGATAAATGTATTTTGTATTGCACACATGTGCGATCTGGATCAAAACTTTTAAATGGGGAATTTCCTTTTTGTTTTTACTGCAGTTAGAGCCTTTTATTTACTGACGTCATATATGATTTACAAATTACGTCACATCGCACTTGAACCATTACAAAAGACTGCCGCAGAGTTAGATGCTATGTTAAGTAAATCCATGAAAGAGAGTTTTGATCATAGATTTAACATTGTTCGCTATGTAAACGGATATCGTCAAAAGTATAAGCTCGATTCGCCATCAGTGCCGCCATGGTTTGGCTAAGTACAAATGACAGCCTGTTGTCAGTTTCAGTTAACATGTGCATTTGCCGATTTCAAATTGTAGGGTTCGTCTCAAAACATTAAAATAGAAATCCTGCGCTGTACAAAGAACGTTCACTTGAGCCCGAGGATACGGTACTAGTCTTTCGTTAAAATCGGTTTGATTTTGACAACGTATTATCCAGCCCTCGAAATTCGCGGCGACAATCGGCAATGCCGTCGCAAACTTTATTTGCAACAGCATTTCATTGCTGGCGCAAATCTGTAACGGTAAGTGGTGAAAACTTCAAACGTCTGTAGGCATTTCTCTCTGAAGCATAAATTTATTATCGTGTGTAGCTCAGTTTCCTTAATTAATATAAATTGGTTTATTCCAGTCTAGAAGCTTAAGAAAGTAAAGTTGAGATGTTATGTTTTAGCATATTATTACAGCAGTGGATCATATATTAATAATTTTGATAGCATTAATCTTTTCTTTGAAATTGCCGTCGTAGTGCCGTTGCAAAAATGATTTGGGATGGCACTTAACTGCCATAGCAAATTTGTCCGAATTTCAAGGGCTGATTATCGACAACCGTAACTTCCTATTTCAGAATTAATATTTTATAAAGTGTTAGTAGAACTTTCAAAGTTTAGATTGTATACTAGTAACACATTAATCATGTATATATTTTTTAATAAAATATACTAAAGTAGACAGTGAACAATCAACAAATTCAAATAAATACTATTTCGTTTGGAAAGTGTAAAGTTAGGAGGGGGATTGTTTAACGATAAGTTAGAGCATATTGACTTAATGGTCATCCGACGCCATACAACCGTAAATAAAATGTGTTTAGTGTGTCTTTAAATAAAACTTATTTTATCATTCCTTCCATCTGCTGTTGGATGTCTAACATTTGGTACTTTGTACATATCCAATCTTAGTAACTTAGAGAGGAATTGGATGCCAGTGCAGGGAGAGGGTATTGCCCAAGCTTAAAAAAATTGAAATAGATTTATTGGGGGAGCATGGTCCCATAAAAACTTTGCCAAGCACAGTTTATAACCCCAACCTCGCTGAAATCCCTGCACACGAGTCTTGAAAACCCACTGTATTTGTGGGATTTTTTTTAGTAAGGATTCGTTTATATGTACCATCCCACATACCATGGTCTTTTATATACCTGGCAATGGGAATCGATCCTAAACTGACTGTGCATTTAAAAAAAAACATCACTTGTTTAGGTCTAAGTAATGAATAAAAAATAAGATATAGTCTTGAAATGTTTTATGTAAATCGAACATCGTACCCTCTTCCTCTACCCCAAGAGTGATGTGTTATTAGTAACACCCCCTTACATGTAACGTGTATGCCAACAGCTGGCCACTGTCAAAATTTCACGGCAAATCCCCCACCAACTGACCACTGGAAAGGCGTTGTACCATACTGCTATGGATATAAATATGTTTTGGAGATATGAGACAGTTAAAATAAAAATTAAATTATGAAATCTCACGTATCTCTTGTTGGGGAATTTCACACTTGTGATAAGCCAATGATAGCCGAGATCAGTAGGAGCCCGTCATAAGTGTCCCACTTTCAAAATAATGGCTTTGTTTTTGACCTGGATAAGCCATAGTAATGAAACCAATGATGATTGCGGCGTCATATATGCACCAAACGTAATGGGATTTTATGTTCTATAAGCTTAAATAATAAAAATATCCCAGGGAATGCTGCTTTAAATTAAAAATGGTTTTCGTAAAACATAAAAGAAGGTATGTAATAAATACAGAATTTCATATATATATATATATATATATATATACACACACACGTTGTTTCTGCTTCCTATTTATTGCACTCATCTACTTTATGAAACAACATACATCATGGTATATATTATTGCACAAAATAAACTTGTGCAATAGATAGGAAGCAAAAATAATGCAAGTGAAGTTCTGTATATAATGTATCAAAAGAATAATAAAACAATGTTATTGTACATTAGGGGGTCACTTCAAAATGCATTCCTTCTTATTCTGGTATCTTGAAATTTCTATTAAATGTAATAATTGTACTTTAATGGGTTCACTAAAATGCATTTCTGTGAACAAAAGACCAGCATCACCATTCAAGTTGAAATGAAAACATCTAACCAACCTTTTTTAGTAAAAAATACTGAGAGGTAAAATATTGGGTCAGCCAATCTGCAGAGCTGGGCTAATACACAACATTTTATATACATTAACCATGATTTAAAAACAATTACATAAGGGTTTTAATGTATGTATACACATACATGTGCCTTTCTGTTTGTATGGAGGGCCGAGAATTGCCCC
>JAECMU010020265.1:0-24850 GCA_016106625.1 Dracogyra subfuscus
GGATCGATCCTAGACCGACCGCGCATCAGGCGGGCACTCTACCACTGGGCCATGCTGCCCGCTCATCATAGATCAGGGTTCATACACTTAAAGGAAGTCAAAATTCAAGGTTTTTGTAGCACTTTCCAGGTCAACTTTACCAAAATTTCCAGGACCTTACCAAGTTAATGGTGGACAACTTATGACTAAACTTTACCTCCATTATACATGTACATCATCAAAATCTGATAGGGGTATTTTTGTTTTGTTTTTTAATTTAAATTAATGTGATTTCCTGAACAAATGTCTTTTAATGACCCCTGTCAAATTTTGAGTTATTCAAAACTACTCAGGAGTAATAGATTATACATGTACAGGAGGCTAAATGATTTGTCACAAATAAACACAGATTTTCTACTTTCAAAATTATATTGGTACTGCTCACTCAAGGGAGTTCAATTATATAATTTATAATTTTTATTCATCATCATAATGTTTATTTATGCAGTCATATATGTTTGTTGGGTCCATGCACCAACCAGTCCTATTAATTCACTGCCTGTATCCACAGGTCGTTAAACACGCCAGTGCCAACCATCTTTGTGGGTTTACAACAGAATCATTAACTTGGCACGCTCCCTGAACTTGCTAAATACCCAGCGGCAAAAAGTAACAAACTTTCTTTTCCAATATGGTGATGCTGTCGGTTGATTTCGTGGTCTCGTGATTCTCGCATCGCGATATAGAACCCCCAAAAACATTCACTTCAACTGAGCCGGCAAACGGCGATTGACCAGGCGATTGGCATTTGATTGTGCCGTAGAAATAAAACAAATAATTTAATTACATGTTAAATAAAGTAAATAAAGCCTCCGTTTTAGGTATTTATATTTTATTTGACATCAAATTATAATTTTTAAGGGTTTTCCAGACCGCAAGATGATTTTCAAGGGTATTCAAGCACTGGAATACATTAGTTTATTTTCAAGGGTTTTCCAGGTGCATACGAACACTGATAGATGGGCATATAAAAATGGATAATGTTCCTATTCATAATTGGAACAGCTATGATGAGTTATCACTGTTTTGAACCAAGGTTGTTTTAACTGCATGAGTAATACAAGAATTTCACAGAATTAAATGTCTCTCCCATCGTAAACTAATTCAGTAAATAAAGAAAATCATTAAATAATAAAACATTAATATTTTTCAATTGAACACTTTTATTTTTATTTTTTTATTTGTTTAAAGCATGCATTTAAATTAATATTCACAGATACAAGGAACTTATAGTTTGCGAGAAATGGAACTAAATGCAAAAGTTGATGCCTTTGGCACTACCAACAGAAAAGTAATACTTATTTCTGGCATTATGACTTTATCATGGCAAACAGAAACTAGCAGATATGACAAAACAGCCATTAAAGAGGTTAACTTACAATATCTCTCTGTGTGTGGTGTGGTGTGGTGTGGTGTGGTGTGGTGTGGTGTGGTGTGGTGTGTATTTAGTAATGTTTGTATGAACTGTTCTCACTGGCAGTAGCTAGTGTGAAGTAAGTCCCTTTGAAGTCGGTACAGCACTATACTCTCATACAGAGGGTCCACAGTTCAAACCTGTTCAGTGGAGCTGGATTTATTTATTACATATATCTGAAGTACCATTTATACAGGTGGTTGTGATACAAGATGTCCTTTATAGCAGGTTCAATCGGATAAAAGAATGCTGGGTTTAAGGATAACTGCAGGAATCACAAAATAACTTAGCAAGGATACAAATCAAACAAAAAACAAACTGTGAAATGCAATTAAGCAGGAATATTTTCTTGGTGCTGAGGTATGCATAAGGAAGGAAACACCTTATAGGTTCATTTTAATTAAGGATTAATGTTTGTACCATAAATTATTACAATATAATTGTATTAAATTAGTAGAACTGATCTAGCACATCAGGTCTTGGCAATCCCCACAGAATAAAAAAAAACCCTATTGTTTATTATGTTTTAGTACTCTTCATAAAAACAGGTGTTTAGCATGAGAAAATATAAAGTTTTAACATGATCCAATAAGCAGAAAATCTATTGCATTCCTTTACAGATTTCTAGAATTTAAAGGTACCAAAATTTGTTCTTAAGCCAAAATTTATAATCTGATTGACTGATTAACAATTTGGATTACATTTTTTCCTGCTCTTTCTTCTATTTCTTCTTTCTTCTTCCATTCAAAACTTAATTAAAAAAAATTAATTGAAAAACAAGATTCACTAAATAACAGTAAATCAAACATTTCTTAAGGTTTGTCCATATTTTCCTAACTGCTAAGTTTTATGACTATATATTACTATATATATGTTCCAAGATCTACGAGTACGTGCCTTGTATCCGGGGCCCAGCTGGTGCATGGCAGCCACCTGGTGTGGCAGGAGAGCCTCACTGAACAGGTACACTGTGGACATCTGACCACAGAACATGTGATCCACATCACCGTCCGTGCTCGAGCCCAGGTAACACTTATCAAATGGCTGAAACACAAGATATAGAAAACACATTATTCATCTACACATTCAAAAAGTAATAATTTAAAAAATACAACAGCACAATAAAAACAACAATAATTTAAAAACAAAAATGTTGTTTGCTTATCACTTAAAAAACTTATAGACTCAATCTTTAATGACACTCATGCAATTTATATGGCACTACCATAATGTTAAAAGTTTCAGACTATTAGAGTCTTAAGTGTAGATTCTAAGACTTTTATAAGCATTGTGCTTCATGTTATTTTATCTAATTGTTACAAGCTATGCTGCAATTTAACTGTAGACTTCTTCGAGTGATGTTAATAAATACAACTGACAAAAAAGGTTCGGGATATTTTTTCATATTGCTACACAACTAAATTATTTTTAAGTTGAACTACACAGATACACTTTTAGTTTAGACACAATACACAACTAAATTATTTTTAAGTTGAACTACACAGATACACTTTTAGTTTAGACACAATCTAGACAACTGTTAATATTTTTTAAACTAATCAAAAATCAATCCTTGGTTCACTGCCTGCACATCTTAACTTTATGTTTTAAAGACTCTTAATGCTCACATCACTGGTACTGACGAGCCAGGACATGTCAGTGGATGACGTCAGCTGTCCATCCACAAATACACGGACCTCAGACCTGCTCCAACGGTTGTAGACATGGCTTATTGTAATCATGTACCACTGAAAACAAAAAAGAAACAAGTATTAAAAAACATGCCCTTTTGATATGGACATTAACTTTAATAGCAATACTCAGGGCTCGCGCTGTCGTTCGCCAATTGCGAATATTAAAAAATATTTGCGAAAGAATTTTCAGTTTGGCGAATTTTTTGGCGAAAGACTTCTATTCTAACATTTGTAACCGATTCTGTGGATTGCTCCGCCTAGCTGATATATTTGGCGCCAATTGCAAGTCCACGTGATCAGTCTATTTTTCCCCGGTGATTGTCGTAAACAGAAATAATAAAAATAAAAAACAAATCAGTGAAAAATATAAAATAATGTTTAAGACAAGTTACATTGTTAGTAATAACCAGTGGGTTACTAGATAACCTGTGTTGTAATTATTATTATTAGTCACAGTAACGGAGTTGAAGCTTTCGTATAATAATAAAAGACTAGATGAAAAATCTAGGTCGCGAGGATTAGTTCATTTTTACATAGAGGGTAGGCCGAAGAAATTATTTGAAAGACACCTAATATTTTATCATATTTAATCTTTATTAGCTAAATTACCGTTAGAGTATACTAATTATAGTATACAAGTATTATTTGAAATGTATGCAGCTGTCAAATTACGATTATATTTTGGTCTGTAACAGTGGTATTTTACATCTCGCTATCCCTCTCAAAGAAATAAACAAAGATTTGTAATGAACGAGACAAACGTCCGGTTTGAAAATTATTATCGCATGCCTGTATTTTGACAGCAATAAACACACAAAAGGTACTTTGATTGTTTTTTGTTTTGTTTTTTTACTTCTACAGAGCGTCGGTCACATACACAAGAGTGTACCGAGAATTAATGACACCATCGGCATGTACCGAATATGTCACTAGACCAATGTGCTGTGCGATTAATCCGGGTTAATTACCATTGTTAACACTTCAAACAAATTAACCGCTAATCAGTGCACAGGATTTCTGACTCTTACCTTGATTTCCAAAAGCGTATTTACTATTATTTATGAATAGAAAAAAAACTGTAATGACAATATTTGAGCACTGATATGAATAAAACCTTCTTTTTTTTTTTAAATATATTCTACAAATATTTGGCGAATACATATTAAAACTGGCGAAAGAATATGTAGATTGGCGAATTTTTTGGCGAACATAAATTGTAACCCAGGGCTAGCCCTGAATACTGGTAGGGAGTTTTTTGTGTGTGTGTTTATGGTTGTTCTCTGCTTATTTGTTTTTTCTGTTGTTTTTGGAGTGGGGGGTGTTGTTGTTGTTTTCTTTCTTTCTTTGGACTTTCTTGTTTTTGTTTTGTTTAATATTTTGGTAAATAAATCCGGTTAGTCATTCCTTTATTCCAACAGAACCAAATAACAATTTGTTATCTGGATGCTTGGTATAGATTTTGATACCTCATATAATGCAAAATGAATCTATGTAACAGATTTCAAATCAACAAATGCTTACATTCTTATTTTACTCTCTTTAGAAAAAAACAAAGTTAAATGTATATTTAAGTTAACATTAACAATTATTTAATTTCAACTTATTTGATGCTTAAGGTTCAAGCACACTGTCATGGGCACACCTCAGTTATATGGGCTGTTAATTGTTAGTGGTTATTGAGAGAGAAAAGGGTGTTGTAGCCTTACACCTACCCATTGAGTCCTTAATACTTGCTCTGGGTGGGAGCCGGTACCGGGCAGTGAACTCTGTATGTACCGGTCTTATGTTAAATGGCTTAACCATGACGCCACTGAGGCCAATTAATAATGAAATGCAATGGTTGGACAGTGACTTGTCTAAATTACCCTTCTGGGCTGAAACTCGTAGGTGACACAGTTTTGAAAGCCTTTCCCCTTGACCTTCATGGACGTGATGACTAGGGATTCTCCAACAAAGTGAGCAGAGTAACCAACACCCTTGCTTGTTCGGAAGCTGAAACATTAAAACACATAACATAAAAGTGACTTATGTAATATAGAAGTTAAAAAAATTAATCAGGGCTTCTAGTTTATCATAGCCCCAGTCCCATGGCTACTGATATTCAATGTTTGGCTAGTAAATAACTACTATTGCCATGCCTGACTGCTAGTACAAACAAAAGTTGCAGTTAAGTTTTGTAAATAAATATGAATATCCTGCTCTCACCCCAACTCACAAATGTTAATGTCAGGTGACATATCTTATTATTACTATTATTTAGTGAAATTGTATGAACTTCAAGTTAAGGTAAAAAGGGCTAGTGAATTTTTAATCGTGGCATGTAAATGTTTTAAATCTCTGATCCCATATGGCTAGTCGATTTTATAAACATTCTAAAAGCCAGATATACCAGTCGTAAGGCACTGGTTGGGCTGGAGGGAATGAATGAATGAATGTTTAACAACACCCCAGCACAAAAATACACATTGGCTATTGGGTGTCACAAATGGTAAAGGGCTGGAGAGAAACCCAGAGAATGAGTCCACTGAGGTATTTTCATTCTATGACCAAAGCACTTCGGGCGAGTGCTCTACTCACCTAGCTCCTATCCTTCGGACTAACTGAGAACATAGTCCATAATAGAAGGCAAATGTGTTGCCAATACAAAATTGGATGTGCTGACCAATGAGACTTCAAACACATTAATGTTTTACGACTATTTTCTATTGCTTGATAACATCTGAAAATGTAAACATTATCTCATAATTAGCATCACAATTCCTGTAATTAGCACCTTGAAGGAAATTTCCTTTAAAACTGACTGGTACCTAGTTTGTATCTTAGTACTCAACCCAACTTAAGGTGAACCATTAAGCTCATTGGGGAGTAAGGAATAAGACACAAATGTATACCAATCAATGGTCTCTGAGCAGTACATTGAAAGCAATAATAATTATGTGCTATCCTGTCTGCAAGGAAAGTGTCTCATGCTACCAATAAACTAGATTACATCAGCATTTATTTCGTCTCACATTAATATCAGGCCCAGACAATCCAGTTATATACCCAGTACAGCAAATTTAACCTTTGATGTATTAAAGCATGAAATTAAATGATTTGTCAAAGAGTTGTTCATTCCTGTAGGCTGACATACCAGTATAAATATGGCTTCTCTCTCTCCACAGTGACTCCAGTAACAGGGTCAAGTCTGATCCAACATGAAAACGTCCAGCCGTTCTGGTACGGCCAGTTCTTGATTGGTGGCAGAGAGATGTGCTGGTAATAAATAAAAAACAAAGCATTTTTAAACATATGGAGAGGAAAAACCTATGAAATATATTGGCACGCAGACTCTTCTTAGATTGGATTTTTAAAGCTAATTTTTATAAAGATGCAGCATTTATATTTAAAAACAATGAAAATGTTGATTCATGTAAAAAGCCCTTTTGCTATTAAATACTTACTTGTTTTGCTAAATTTTGTACGAATTAGCAATGGACTAAATCTTTGTCAAATACACATTTCAGTTTATGATGAATCAAAGTATGCCATTTGTGTTGTTGATATTGCTGTGCTTTTTAATAAGATGCAAAAAATTAGCACTTACAGATCCCTTTTTCCCAGGAAAACTGAAGAATTCATCTGGCCCATGTCTCTGGGGCATCTGTCTGAGAACAGACAACAGTTTCACAGAATGACGTTGCTGAAATTATATCATTAATAGGAATATACATTATTATTGCCACATGACATACAATAACCATAACTCTTAAGGAATAGCTAAATTTACACCATGATTACATACAGTAAATTACCATGTAACAATAATAATTAATGTTAAATAATGTCAGACTAAACATTAAGGAAAATGAATGAGTTAAACACATTTTTATAGCCCGTTTACATAATGAAATTTATCAATCCATTCATATAATCCATTCATGCATCAATTCAATCACTTAAACCACAACTTTTAGATGATAATGTTTACACTGTCAACTGCAATATTTGTTCAAGACCCTCTCACTGACAGGAGTACTGCATACCATGGCATTTGATTACCAGCTGTGTAACACCATCTAAAACTGGGGGAAAGCCCAATTAAAGGGACATACCCTAATTTTTAAATACTAAAGCATATTTGTTTTACCATTAGAGCCATTTTTTATAACTGAAATCTTACTTTACTTAGATTTTATTGTTCAGATTATCCATTTCCATACATTCAAAGTGATTTTGGTCATCCTGGTATTTTTAATATCACAGAATGCATTTCTCATATTTGAGTTTTAGTCTATTTTTAGAGGGTATTTCACCATTTCAAAGTCACAAACTAATTTTTCACTCATTTGTAACCAAATGTGTTACAGGTTTGTAGATTAACTGAACTTAGTGTTAATTTTCACGGGTTGAAACTAGGGTCTGTCCCTTTAATATACAAAAGAGCATCAATTTTACGACCCATCGGACATTAGGCCAACATTGTGCTAACTTGCAAATCTGACTTTATGTATTATTATTCCATATACTCTTACCCATTTTCCATCTTTTGCTTTGAGGAATCCAAACAGCAATTTTAGTTCTTTTACTGAAATGCTGTAACTAACAAGTGCTCCAAGCATTTCAATCAGAAGATCTACAAATAAGTCACAAAACAAAAGTGATGACCCCGAACATCAAACAATAATATCATTATATCACACTACTTGTTTGTATAAATGTGCAAACTTGTATAATAAATCATTCTGACTGTACCATCACCATTTTAGGTCAATACATATAAAACCATTTATACCCCATTGATAAAATATAACACCAAAATCATTATTTTCATTGGATGGTTATTTAATATTATGATTTTTAACCTATGCTTTAGTCTGTATCAAATATATAATATGAACCCAAACACCAACATGCATGTCCAACATAACCTGCTTTACTTCAAACATTAGAGTGCTAAGTGAACTAATGTCATGATGATCAAAATGTTATTCTGAGGCACAGTTCAGTCAGTCAGTTCTGTAGCTGAATGAATCAATAGGAATATAATTAACCAAGAAATCAAATAAGTTATTATGTGCAATGACATGAACATGTACATGAATATCAAACAATAATCTTCTTCTAAATATCATAAACTGTGGTACACAGGACATATAATATCAGGTTTATCAGCTGTCTAGAACAAAAAGCCACATTTATGTACTTATAATCTTGTAAAGAAGGAGAAAATAAATGTAAAATTTACCACTAAAATGTTGTAATTGTAATGTAAATACTATATTTACAAAGTGCCTGTCTAACAATCATCACTATCATGTGACATCAATAGTTTCCAGTTTTAACAATGTAGTAATACAAATAACTTACATGTAATATATGAACAATATACCTTTGAATTATCAATGTAATAAAAATCAATCAAATTAAATAGAAATGGTATTACCCCAGACACTGATGTTCGTTATAATATTATTTTTAGAACTACAGTAAAATTCAATCAATGAGTTAAGCTGTTATATTTGTATACTTGGTGTGAATTATGTGGGGGAAACTGGACAACACTTAAACAAAGCTAACCTACATGTAGGTAACACACTCAACTGTTCAATAATATATTCCATATATTAAAACATGAATCTGGAGATTGGACTGTTGACAATCTGGACACTAAAACACAGCACAAAGTTGGGAAAATCTGACATAGTAAAACACAACAAAGGGGAAAAGATCTGAACTTATGAATGTCTTTTTTACGGTCACTGAAGTATAAACCATGGCCTTTAATACACCACTTATAGAGCACTAGTTGTAATCACAAACATGCTAATGGGTCCATTAAGATAGATTCAGATCCCATACATGTGTTTGTGAATATGTATGACATTGCATATATGTTTACAGATACATGTACATGTAGATTGAAGGTCTGCCACTAAATTATAAGCCAGCATTCACTTTAATCTTCAGTGTTAGCTTTGAGTAAATAATTTTGCCAGATACTCCATTAATTTAAAAAAATGGCAGAAACCCCGTTATTTTCAATAAAATATAAGCTTTTAAAAAAAAAAATTAAAAAAAAAAAATGGAGAATTTGATGAGTGGCAAATATTGCCCTGTTCTTTAATGAAAAATATCACGCACACACTGACATAGACATATGCAATCGATTCAGTATGATGTATATGGAATCAATGGAAAATGCTGTCAAGAACATGCTACAGATTACCTTTCTTTGACATGTTAATGAAAGTGAAAGCTGATTACAATTCTCATGATTCATAAAAGATACATGTCATGAAAACTACCAGTCATAGAGCTTGTTTTCTTTAAGTCATTTTTGTTAAATGAACAGTGATATAAAGCATTATGAACTATGGATTGGCTGGTTTAATGACACAATGGTTAATCCCCCTCTACACCAAGACTCAATACTATTGACAGGAGGCAGGAAGCAGATGTCTTTCAAAATGAGCAATAGGCCTTCTAATACAGGCACCATTTGCTTTTCACCTTATTTCCGACAATATTTTAGGTATAACCATAATTCCTAACTTTCAGAATCATAAACATTTACCGGCATTTTCTTAACTTTTCAGCACTGTTGTTGAAAAAAATTAATGTTTTATTTAACGACACACTCAACACATTGTATTTACGGTTATATGGTGTCAGACATATGGTTATGGACGACACAGATATTGAGTGAGGAAACCTGTTGTTGCCACTTCATGACTACTTTTTTCAATTAGCAGCAAGGGATCTTTTATATGCACCATCCCACAGACAGGGTAGTACATACCATAGCCTTTGATAAACCAGTTATGGCACACTGGCTGGAACGAGAAATAGCCCACTGGGTTCACTGACAGGGATCGATCCCAGACTGACCACGCATTGAGCAAACATTTTACCACTGGGTTGTTGTTGAAAAAGTCACATTTATATTTAAGTCTATTAAGCTATCTAATTTTTTTACTACTTTCTAGAACTGTCTTTCAATTTCTAACATTTGCTTGCAAATTAAAATTTGAGGAGCAATGACAGCTTCCCACTTCACAAAATTAATTTCAAGTCTTGCCAATCCTGAGTACACATCATAATCGGAAAGTGTAAAGCCTCTACACAGACATTTTCTCTGCAGCCACTAACAGCTAAACATTAAGCTCAGTGGACAGACAGCCCACATTGCCAAGGTGTGTGTCCAAGACACTCTTTCAAAAACCCTCATTAATATGACGGAATAAAGACCAAACCTAAAAAAAAAATATATATTTCGCTGTAACCCAACTCTGCTAAAATGGCATGATAGACTGTAGCAAGTAACCCAATGAATAAATAAGACAGAATGAAGATCAAACTTCACAAACCAATAAACTTTTAATTCACTGTGACCCAACTTTGCTAAAATGATATGATAGATACAACCTAATTAATTAATAATACACAATGAATTCCAAACTTCAAAAACCAATAATCTTTCACCAGTTTCACTGTAACCACACTCTGCTAAAATGGTATAATAGATCGTAGCATGCAAGTAACCCAACTCTGCTAAAATGGTATGACAGATTGTAGCATGTAGCCTTATGCTGTTAAAATTATAGGTTGAATAGTGGTGTGTAATTACAGATAATACGCATGTAAATAAATGTATATTTAATGAAGGCAGCAACAGATGACTAGAAATCAATGCCTCCTGGTTGATGTTTCCTGAAATACATCTTTAATGACTTAATACTGTCAACATGAACAGAGTCGAGACCACCTCAACTGTTTGAGCGAGGCTCTTTTGTCCAGCAAGATTAATTATTTAAAACAATTTCCACTCAGTGCCAAGCATGATCCCAATCAATTGACGGTTTGACCATTTCAGTGGAGTGGAGCTATCGATATGAATTATATACACCTCTACAAGATGACCAAATGCCCCTGAAACGGAGTGAAGAAATTTGTACAGCTAAATGAACCGTAAATTAGTAGCACATTTATCGCTACCGAGCCCGTTGATCAATATATTGAATTATACACAATGGTACTGAACCACTCTTTGTTTTTACCACTGGTGCAGCTAAGCAGAGTCGTCCGAGATGAAGACTTTTTAAAAATACAAATCAATAGTATCTACCTTCAAAAATCTGTACAATATTCTTGTAAAAAAAAAAGAAAAAAGTTGTTCAACATCCATTGGTACAAGTGTATAATGTAAAACATGAAATAAATTAGCACAAAACATTAATGTGATTAAATGTGATACAAGTACAGAACATTAATTTCGTAGTGCATTTATGTTTGTTAAAAATAACATAAAGGAAAATTAAGGACATGACCCAGTGAATGGTTTAAGTCAAGTCGGTATGGTCAACTTTGCAAAGAACGGGTTCTAACTTCTACTGTTACTTCGAAGACTGGTATTCAAACAAACTCATTTCAAATGGTCTTTGTCTCTACATTAATATATAGTTTCCAAACAGTCCACTATCCGCATTACATGAATGGAAGAGGAAACTAATGTTCATGTTGACAGGAACATCCAATATTTTTCTACAAACATTTCGCCATGTTTATCTCAATCCAGTTATTAAAGACCATCATTGACTAATTCATTTGATGAAGCTCTTATGGAACGAACTACATGAACATGCACATTAAATCATGTAACAGTTGAGTAACTCCCATATCTGTAAGCTGCACACTCCATAGATGGTAAATGACTTTGTTTTATTTCATTCTTAATGATGAAATGTTTGATTTTAGGTGTTGTCTTGAGTGCACTGTTAACTATATTTATTATTATTACACTAACAAAAACAATGTGTTAGTTAAATCTTCATATTGATTCATATACACTTTTCTGAATAGGTTTTGCTTGTGCATAATTATATATTCACATTAATTTCATGTTTTACTATTTAGTTTTGTACAATATACCTGAATAAAACATATCACCATCCATTTTTACAAATAAATATGATCTTGTTCTTAAAAGTATAGTAGTACATGTAAATGGTAAACATTTACTTCAGAAGGACACTAAAGTGTGTGTGTGTGTGTGTGTGTGTGTGTGTGGGTGTGTGGGTGTGTGTGTGTGTGTGTGTGTGTGTGTGTGTGTGTGTGTGTGTGTGTTTATACCGTAAATAGAACTAGTGCAACTGAAAGGAAATTCATAAATGTGGTTGTCATGTTTCCTATTACAGTATTTAAGATGCACACTTTATACAAAGAGATTACAAAGAAAAGGACTGATTAATTAAGGACATACAAGCAATTTTTTAATCAAAAGACTAAAGGCACTGCCACACAATAAGAGTGCCTCGTACAAGAATAGCTACAAGAAAAGCCGATTGCATAGCAATCGATGAAATTGTAATGTTTGTCTTATCAATTGGATATTCTTGTTGTTATTCTTGTACCAGGCACTTGTATCGTATGACTTCACCTCAAGAGTCATTCAAACGCTATGAGCAAAGAAACTGTTGATGTCACATACATCTAGGTTACCATATATAGCATCAAGGAATATTTTTAGCATAAATGCACAAGTGCATAATGATTCCTAGACAGGGAAGCACATGACCACTCAAGGCCTTGCTTGGAATGACAACTAGGTGCACCAAGGGCAAGGGGATCAATTCCAGAGAGCTCTACTTCAGTCTTTGCCAGGAAAGGTGTGAGAACACTCCCACATCGTCTGAAACGTTTGAGGAGAGCGGCAGATTGAACACCTTACAGTAAATATTTTAATACATTTTGTTTGACACTTAATTCATGCAATTGGTCACCTAGCACTATTTCAGGAGAGTGATCTACAGCTCACCTAGCACCATTTCAGGAGAGTGATCTACAACTCACCTAGCACCATTTCAGGAGAGTGATCTACAGCTCACCTAGCACCATTTCAGGAGAGTGATCTACAACTCACCTAACATCATTTCAGGAGTGATCTACAGCTCACCTAGCACCATTTCAGGAGAGTGATCTACAACTCACCTAACATCATTTCAGGAGAGTGATCTACAGTTCACCTTCTTTTCGCTCATGGTGAAGATTGCTACTTCAACAAGTTGTACGTTTAATAATTAATGTTTACTTTGTTGTATATTGCTTACATGTAGTTAAAAAAAGTTTTAAAGGTACTGGTTACATACGGTACATGTACAAATTACAAAAATGTTGCCAACATGCTTAAAAAAACTAAAAATCTGTCCAGCTTAAACAACATAAATTAAATCAAATGCAGCCAATTAAACAAGCAGTGTCTGTACCTCAAAATACAGATTGAGTAACTTATGTCATCACTAATTTATCAAGTTTACTATTTCCATTAATTTTCCCCCATATAATAACTTCACAGATAAATACATGTATGCTGATACATGACAATGAGTATCAATGTCCCTGTTATCTTCATTATTCATTCATATCACTGTTTTTATTGTATCAACCAGAACTGGTTATTTCCATCACAATTAACCAAATTAAAAATAAAACGTGTTAAGGAGTGGACAAAACTAGTTCTGGCTGATACTTGTATTGTTATTTTTCCAACAGATCTACATCGACATTTATTAAGTGCCTGAAAAGTATATACAATGTTGAACAGTAAATTAAGATAAATTACTTGACTGCAGGGTAATCAGCAAGCCGACACTGTCAGTCACATATAATGCTAACTATGACAGTTCACAACAAACTGCACATGCTATTATCATGTATAACATGCATAACATCATGAACATGCATGTACGTTATGTACTACATGTTCTGGGTAATAAACTACATGTGTAGGAATTATTGAAAAAGGTTATTGTTAACTACATTAATTTTGAGCTTTATACACAGATGTTTGGGCTTACGCCATCACATTACTTAAACTACCCACATAGCAGCAGCAGAAATATATTTGGCCCAAATTCTTTTGTTCAGTTTAAATAAGAGAACAAACCTTGCTGAAACCCAATAATTGATGTGTATTTTTGTGTTGGGGCATTCATTCATTCAAATTGAGAACAATTAATAAATGTGGTAGTGTATCTTTGCAATTTGCGTGGCTGGCTAATACAACTGCATCATCTTTAAGACTTATTATGCTTAAACAATGGGTTTTTTTATTTTTAAATCACACATTTTGATTTACACAGCTATACATGTGTAGGTATGGATCCGATAGTAATATGTTAGGAAATAACACATCTGTAAGGTTACATCAATACATGTGATTAATGAAATATAATGTATCAACATCAACCTCAACTAAATACACATAATCATACATGTTGCAAAACCATAATACATATGTGTGTGTGTGTGTGTTTGTGTGTGTGTGTGTGTGTGTGTGTGTGTGTGGTCATCTTTATTGGTATACAATCTAAACAATACACAGGGTTTATAGACACAATTTTATCAAAACTGGGAATCATGCTTATAAAATATCAGACACAAGCTCAATTAATAATTTAAGAAAAAGAAAAAAGCATCAGTCCTTGTTTACAACTTATGGGACACCCAATATGTATTTTTCTGCTGGGGTGTCATTAAATAAACATTCATTCATTCATTATTTACAACGTTTGTAATCCTGACTAGTAGTCCGAATATGACTATTTCAGGCTTAAGTTTCTGGCATCAACTGACTTTGTAGATCAATAATATCTGAAACCAGGTCATATTATTGTTAGTAATAAGGTAAGGGCGAATAAACTCAAAAACATTATCTGGGCTTTACAAATCAAGTTCAGTCATAATTAGTAGTTCAATTAACTTCAAGGAGATACAGAGTGTACATATATATGTATGTAGTTCACTATCAGAGCTACATTATTAGTGGAACTTTATACAAAATTACTAAGGTTGCTCATGCAGGGTTCAGATGTACAGTTAAAAGTATTTTGGATTGTTAACTGTTGTTATAATTACATATATCAGGGGAATTGGTGAATAGTGAAAAAGAGGAAATCTAGTGTTCCCGGACATTTTTGAAATTCTAGGTGAAAACCTGTGCAATCTGAGACATTTTGGAGGAAAAGATAATTAAAATGCAAGGAAACACTATGTTCCATGAGAAGAAAACTGTGGATTCCACCCCTGATATATAGAAGGTTATAACATGCTGCAGGTTCATTATTTTGATGGACTGCTGATGAGCCATCAACACACCATAAGCTGGTACAGTAATGACCAAGTCGGTAACAAGAAACAAGAACTGTAATTCATTAGGCAGATATTAAAATCTATTCTGAGTCGGGGAGACCAGAGTCTGGCAGAGACATTCTTCATTTATGTGGACTTGGGATCTGGAAATCACGTCTAACCATCCGACAGTGCCAAAGACAAGTCTCGTTATTTATACCCTGGCTGAGTAGGTCCATTAATTACTGGATGGGGGGGGAGCCAGGGGGGTAGCATTAGCCTGGAAGACAGTGTGGGTAATTATAGATACTATTCATTAATATCTGATACTGTACATGTTTAGTGTTGTAAATTGTTTGGCATAATGGATTTTCATGCATGACAAAGACTACATAGACTATGTTGCCAATATTCAGGCATTTCTTTTATTCAGTCACAATCCACTTGAATGTATTATAATATTATGTTCATTAAGTTTCAAAGTAAAAATGTTGCTTACCCTTGTTTATTGAATTTCAGTATTCTCACAAAAATTATATAATTTATCTGCAACTGATTTACAAGATGACAAAATGTACATATTCATAGTACATATTGACCAAACTAACAATTAAAGTAAGCATAACATACAAGAATAAAAATTTCTTTCAAGGTTCAAACAATATCTATTCTATGGGTTGGCATACATTATAACATTGGTTTTTGTTGTTGTTGCTCTAGTTTTCTGTATCATTTGTGGGGTGGGGAAAGATAGCTTCAAATTTAAAATGAATGCTAGTTATACAAGTAGACACTAAATATATTTTATACTTTATATCAATGCTTTAGCTAGGGTTCATCAGGCTTCACCCAGTCTACTGTCAAATTAACCATTTACTAATCTTCATAAAAAGTGGCAACAACCTGCAGTATTTCGCAGATTTTTTGTGTTTATTTAGCCAATTAGAATCATTCTTGTTAAGCCAAAAGAAACAAATTTGGATATCAAAAATACATTTACGGTAGTCCAGCTAAACAGCTGGGCAAAGAGTAGCAGTGCAGTCTTTATGGTAACTTTTCCATCTAGGAGCCTCATGGCATCTTCTATTTTTTTATATGGATACCTGTATGTATGATATGTTTTAGTCACCAGATGAATTTCTTTGTTCGCATATGCTACCAAATCTGTATACTGACTATAGTCCGAGTAAAAGGTAATAGTGTAGGTGGAGAAAAAATAAGAGTGGTGGGTTTATGTTTTGGTATATTTAAACCAGTTCTGGGTTGTTTCCTTCTAGAAACATATATATTGGTACAAGTACATGTATCTTGATGATCTCCTGGTGAGTCGATAAAATGCCACTCAAGATTTCAGACACTGATACAAACATATTTTCATAATTAAAGCCACCACCGAGATACATATCTTTCATAATCAAAAACAGAATGTAGCATGCAATCAATGATAAAATTCTGTCTTCAAAGTTGTACTAAGATATACATTATCACATATACCAATTTTTCTAATTACAATGACACTCATTTTCCCACGGACCGCCCTACCCCCCTCCCCCCCAATTCTTTTCTTTTTTTTTTAAATCTGAAACTGTCTGAGGCCTTAATTTGTTGAATTCACTTTAGCTATAGGGCAAGTTGAAATACTAGTAAGTTAAAATGTTCAGTGGAAACGTAGGGCAGACCTCATAACATTATTAACTGTACAGGGGATGGAGTATCACAAAATGAGTATACACATACAATAGTTGTCAGTAACTCTGTGTTTCATCTAATAGCGTTATATAAAATTAATATATCAAAATAAATAATTTCATTCAACAGTAGCATGCCCACAACCTCACTTACCACTGACGCCTGGATGCGAGAAATTAAAATAACAAGATATTTTGGTTTAATTTACTGAAGTAATAAATGCCTTAATACCACATATAATGTCACTAAGCCATCCTTAAATATTTCTGGTTTGTTGAAATATACTGACTACAATTTTAGTATTCTCTCTTCTTTTTTTCTTTTTTCTTTTTTAAATGTTGTTTGTGAGGGGTTCATGGGAGTGGGTGGGGTGGGGATTTTTAATTTAGTTTTTTGGATTGCTTTTGCTCTACATTAAATGGACTATCCCGAGTTCACAGCCATTAAACAGCATTAAAACAAACATTGGAGTAATCTATTCCCAAGAAATACATTTGGCCAATAGAATATCTAATATCAAAGTTGTGATACAAAACATCATTAATAAATAAATATGAGATCCCTTTGATGGAATTATTTCAAATTTTGTTTGGTAGATGAAAAAAACCTCCACTAACTTGATAGGAACAGAACAGGCAAAAATCAATATGGGCTATGCTTGTTTGTATTCCATGCAAGAAATTTTAATAGTTGCAAAAGATTTTATTGGCCAAAAACATATCACAATGGCTACAAACTGAGGACAGTCCCAGTAAATAGTTATAAATTATATATTTATAGTTATATATTTTCTCTGTATTTTATTTCAATCAAAAACCTTGCTTCTTGTTTTTTTTTTATTGTGTTCAACAACAATAACGAATAAATGTAAATGTTTTGTCCATAATGAACACTTGTTATACATTTAGGAAGTAATTACCTGTATTAGATTATACACAAATACTGATAAATACCAGGCTTACAGGTGTTATTTGCCCACGACAAACAGACTATAGCTAATGTAATGGACCTCGCCAGATTCCATTAATTGGTGTTTGTGATATACAGCAGTATCTGGGGGGGAAATTGCCCTACTATGTACAAGAGGGTTAGGGCCAGGGTTGGTGTCGAGGTGGCAGTACTTCTCTGCAACAAGTGTATCTTCACATGTTATAAAGAATACTGCCAACATAATATATACAGTTCAGTGCATGAAAAAACTAGTAAACTAACTCCCAAAATTGTGAAGGCAGCTGTAACCTGGACCAACCCACCCCAATCTCATATAGTGTTTTCCCTAGCTTGTTTTAGCATGGTGAGGCACCATGACTCAATATTCTAGCACCATCTTGCCTTTATCAGTGCCATGCTGCCCTGGGATTAAACAAGCCTTTTTCAGTAATTAATTCTAAAATTGCCTTTATAAAACAAAAACAAAATATTATTAATGAATAAAATATGCCTTTTATATCTTTTGCAATTCATTTATTAAAGCTAACACATAAATTACATTAATATTTATTTTAATTAAATTTTTATATATATTTTTAATGAAATACAAGAAAATGGTGAAAATGCCCCAAAAGTGTTTGGTCTACCATGCCTTTTTTAATTTCTAGGGAAATCACTATCATACTAGTATGTTCAAGCATCAAAGATTGTTTAACACACATTGCTCTTCATGTCTGCATATGTACATGTATGTGTATATGAATTTTTTTTTTTTTTTTTTTTTTGAGAACTTGTATGAACACACATATATATATTAATAGAAACCAGAAATATTTTAAAGATAACCATAAACCACTGCAAAAAAGCATGCTTGAGTGTAATTTAAATAAAACCCAACTAAACTTAGTCAACCATTTCATTCCTCTCGGACATGCACTATTTCCCCGAGTGAAAACAGATCATTTAATACATTTACAGTCAACTTAGACATGATGATTTAGACAATAACTTTGCCTTCGAATGTCATAACTATTAAAATAAATTAAAATATTATATTGTCATCTTATAATATATCAGCTGAAGTTTTAAAACAAATCATAATAAATGTGCATGCACTAGAATTATTTAATGTCATTCTTCAGTTAACCTTTTTACTACAGAAGTAAGTATAAAATCACTGTGAAAAAGGGAAATCTTAAGAACATTTTAAGCACTTTTCATTGTATAATTATAGCTTACAAGGCTTTTGCATTCACCATATTCAGTTATGGGTTATATTTTTTTATATTTTTGTCAATATTTGTAACAGACTATCTACAAAATTTTGGTATTTGTGATAAATTTACACTGACTATAGTAAAAACTGTCAATAATAATAACAGATGACAATTCTTTAAATTTTATGAAAAAATAAACTTGTGCAAACCAAATTTTAATATTTATTTAGCAAAAATGTATAATTCAAGCACTTTTCGTGGACTTTTTGTTACGACCACTCAAATTTGTGGACTTTTAAAATCTGTATGAACTCTAAATCAATTCCAATGTGCCTGTAAGCAATTTTGTTCAAAAACAAATTACAAAGAGCAACTAATTACATTTTGTTCCCAGAGACTACTTGATGAATTTAGAAACAGCTGTAGCTGTACGACTCACCTGCACTCATGTCATCGCAGTCATGTAGCAAGTCCAGAGTCCGCCCAATAAGTCCGATCTCGGTGCACGCGTGCAAATTGCGCCGACTCTTCTTCAGCATCGCCGTGAAAACACTCCATATTTCAGCCTAAACAAAACCATGGACGCAATGATAACGTATTCAATAACCCAGCTTACATGTACATGTAAGATAGATCATAATGCATTTTTAATGTTCCAATTTCCAATTCCAAACACATGTATTTCATTTCCACATGCATATACCGGTAACATTCATGGTAACCTAACATGACACAACACAGTGCTATGTACACAAGACATGACAACACAAACACAAATAAAATACAAATTAAACACAAGACAAATGGTACTTTTTTGTGCTTTTGTCTTTTTAAACTTAAATTTAATATTTTGTTTACAGTTATGAAAAATAAAAAACATAGAATTATCTGCTCAATATGGAACTCGGCACTAGTTTGACAGAGTTAAGAGAACCTTTTTTTTTCGATATAGTGAAGCATAATAATAATATACATCTTTTTCAGTAATCAAATAGTGTAATTTTTGCATCGCTCTGTAATAACAATACATGACATTTCTGTTTTCAAAATGCAAAATTACTATTGAAAATATTTGATACAAAGACTGCTAATGTATTTAACAGTGTTTGTACAATTTTATGTACAAATAATTAAAACAATTGCACCATTTATGAAATATGGCCATGAATTGCAATTGCAGTAAGATGCATGTCTGTTATATTTATTGTGTATGAAGCTAAAATGATGGTGATCACAAATATTTGTTGGCTACTCTTTCAATCACCTGTATGTACAAAATGTCACTGTTATCTCTCATCTATCTGATTTATGCGGCTCAACCTTTGCTCTCGATGAAATAACACATTTTTATCATCCAATAACGATTACGAAGGTTATATTATATATATACATATAAGGTTGAGCTGCATAAATCAGATAGATGAGAGATAACAGTGACATTTTATTTACAGCTATATGGCATCAGATAATGAGAGAGGAAACTCACTCTTGCCACTTCATGGGCTACTCTTTTCGATTAGCAGCAAGCAGGGTTTCTGCCAGAGGGTAAAATGGGTATGGCGCCATACCCAAATTTGTTTTGAAGATTTTCTTCTTTTAAGTTAACCATTTGACAATATTAATTATTCTTTATCATTATTGTATGATTTTCTTGACCCTAACCCTAAACTTAAACTATTTTCTTTCTGGGAAAGGCACTCCATACCCACTGTTGACTGTGTGTGGTTGCATTCAATTCCATATAGCGCCATACCCAAAAACTATTTCTGGCAGAAACACTGGCAAGGGATCTTTTACATGCACCATATCATAGACAAAATAGCACATACCACAGCCTTTGATATACCAGTCGTGGTGCACTGGCTGGAACGAAAAATAGCCCAAAGGGCCCACCGATGGGGATCAATCCAATAATCATAACAATAAGTACTAGTATTTAAGCCACTGCCTGAAATGGAGTATATTAACTCAGAGCCAATATTTGAAACAATCAAGAGAGTGGGGGTTTTATGGCTTGTTTTTATAAGTTTCGGTGCAAACAGACACAATCGATACCATATTATGGCAAGGAACATTTTATTTTCAAAATCTTTATTAGCAGTATTTCTGGATGATTGAAAATTGATTAGCAACTACTCTTTAATGTTTTAAACTTCTGCAGCAAATTGTGAAACTTGCACAGCAAATTGCGACGCAATACTGAATTAAATGTTCCCTGCATAGTACACTGATGATGTGGAAGTATAACCTAAAACAGGCCTGTTCTACTACACATGTATGTTCAACATGAAATAAATTTATGTGACTTTCAGAAAATCATTGCAACTCTGCCACATCAAGCACAAGGATGTATGTGTTTAACTCGGTGACCTACATATATTTGGGTATAAGTACAAGTATCTGACTATAACCAGTTAAATACACTGCATTCACTTCTAATATCCTAGGCCAGTGGGTTGGTTGCAGCTTTACACATCAACAGTTTCACACTAACTACACATGTATAAATCAAATTATTCCACCCTGTACTATTCAACGTAGTGATAATGCATGGTGAACATGAGAAAAACTAAGGAAGAAAAGAAAGAAAAAAGAGGAAGGCTAGTTTTGTGTTTGAGGAATAAGGAATCTTAATGTTGGAACTATTACTATAATCAGAAAAGTAATATCGTTATCTCGATTTTTTACTTCAAAAATCACAGCGAGATAAAAAAGGAAAGAAAAAACAACTTGCTATACTGCCATACCTCTAGCCCTGTGCTAATAAAATGGTAGGCTACACTCAAAGTTATAATACAGTCTCAGTAACTCACATATAGTGTGTACATGTACATAGTTAAAAGCATGAAGACTAACAAGTCTCGAGACTGAGCTTTGAAGTTTTATAGGAATGGGGCCCTGGACAAATCAGATTTATGCTGAATTAACCCAACGTGTTTGTTTGTGGCGATTGATGGAATCAGCAGATTTTATTAAATAAGTGTTTAGATCAACTAGAGACTGGAAATACAATATAACCTGACAGACGCCAGATTAGATGGATTTTACTCTGCATTAATTTCATTACCAGCCTTTGAAGATTTGGAAACGTGGAGCAGATTGCTGCAATGTTTCATTTGCTAGGAAATTTTATGTCTGCAGGAATTTTTTCAGTGGGGAAAAAAATGTTTGTGGAATTACGCTCTGTTCTACCAATAGCTGTGTTGCAGATAAAAAGTGTAGTTAATATGAAAAATGTACTGTTAATTATGTTATATATATTTTTAATAATAACATTTTTAAATGTGTAAACTAAATAAAATCTCCTTTTTTTTCTTTGGTTTTTTGTCTCTCTTTGTTCACTTGTAATTATAACCTAAGTTTTATTGATTCTGGATGGAGTTAAATGCAAAATATTAATGTAAAATAATTTTTAAAAAGCATTGAGCTGAGCATCCAAAAAATTTGAGAGAAAAAACATATTGTGGCAGATGATCTAAAAGTTAAAGTTAACTTAAACATTTGTCTTCTTTAATGACACAACTAGAGAATATTGATTTATTAATCATCCATGGTTTCCGCCACAGGTATGATGGTTAAAATTACGTACCATAAAATCTTGGAAATTTATTATTACATTTTTAGAAAAAGTACAGTAAGTTCAATGTCCAATTTTAAGAGATTTAAAACCCATAACCACCTACAATATATTAGGTGCACTTATGATCTTTGTGCTTTTATTAGGTACCCTAAAATAATTGTTTAGCAGAAAGCCTGTCATCGGCTATTGGATGTCAAACATTTGGTAATTTTGAAATGTAGTTTTGTAGAGTAAACCTGCTATATTTTTCCATTAGTAGCATTAATAATATGTAGCAAGGGATCTAAAAGTCCCAAACCAAAGACAGTATAGCACATATCACAGTCTTTGATATACCATTGTGGAGCACAGGCTGGAATGAGAAATAGCCCCATGCT
Source organism: Dracogyra subfuscus (assembly GCA_016106625.1). Taxonomy (NCBI): domain Eukaryota; kingdom Metazoa; phylum Mollusca; class Gastropoda; order Neomphalida; family Peltospiridae; genus Dracogyra; species Dracogyra subfuscus. Next base: position 23,049 of record JAECMU010020265.1, read on the forward strand.
GACGGGGATCGATCCTGGACCGACCACAGGCCACCGGATTTCACGGTAACAATCGTTATCGGTAGCGTGTCGGCAAAACCACGGAATCAAAGTTTCCCATGATTATTATGTTGATTAAAAGTTTTATATATTATATATATTATACAAATAATAATGTTTCTCATATAAAACTACTGGAGATAGTTTTCAACACAATCACGAAATCCGATGCGACTGTATCGAAAATATTGAGTTTGAAAACATGTGTCTTTCCACGGGTAGCTTTAGCCATTACGGCATGTATCTTGCGTCCAGCACTCGCCGTGAGTCAGTGTATTTCGGTGATGGTGCAAATGGACAGTTTGGGGCGTCACAAAACTTATTAACATACATAATAATTGACATTGATGAATCTCTACATTTAGTTTATTCAAGGACAGACACAAAGCCTCAGAACAGTCAGTTGGCTGGATTGGAACTTTTATTTGATGTAACAAAAAAAACACACAAAAAAACAACATCAGTCACTGAGTCAGTTGGCAGGATTGGAACCTGTATGTGTTGTCATTTAAAATAATAAGTTAGTTGGCAAGATTCGAACATATTACCCAACCTGCATAGCATTTTGACAATCCACTGCATTATGGTATAAGAAATGGGTTCTCATAACTTGTTTTCATGGAACCTAAAAACAGGTTCCGATGGGTTCCCATGATCTTAGGACACGGAACCCAAAAAGTGTTTCCCATGAAATTTGAAATCCTCTGGCTTGCGACCATGCATCTGGAAAGTGCAGCTGATCTAAGTACATAGGTTGTAACTCACCTGCAGTGTTGGAGAACAGTTGGGGAGAAGATTGAGCATGTGCACAATGTTCTGCGGATCTTGAATAATGAAATTATTCTCAATGTCAAACTCGCCATCAACAAGCTGCAAAACAAAACAGAAATTACTTTAATATTATACAATCACTGTCTAGCATAACATTTTGAACAGTAAAAAGTCCTACCATGTATTTTAAGGTTCTATTGTCATGTAACTGTATTTTATGTGTGTGTGCACGAGTGCCTGCGTGTATACGTGCGAGCATACGTACGTACGTACATTTGTCAAATAAATATATTACTCAGTGAATATATATATTCTAATTTGCGGAAACAACGGGGTGGGAGTTGGGAGGCAAACAGGCTTAAAGACTGAAACACTGATCTTAATATTTCAATAATGTAACTGTTTAAAAAGAGTATGCTGATCACATCTCTGATACAAATATATAGCAATATTACAACATTTAGTTATAAAATTATGATTTTCAAAACTAGCATTTACAGAATAATTCTACATTCCAACAAAATAGCTACAATATGTACAAGCATGTATATATGAATAATATATAAGTAACTAGTGCACAGTTACTTTTCAGTCATACAGCATGATTAAGCCATCTAGTTTAATGTTGGTACAGTGCTGGGTCAATTGCCAACTGCCAAGTGTTAACATGTACATTCAGAGTAAGCTGTTGTAGCACATGCCTATCATGGGCACAAGCTCCGACCTTTGCTGGCTCCCGTGTTCCTGACAGGAAAGGTGGGGGGGGGGGGGGGGTGGTTATAGAAAGTGCCAGCTGCCCGGTCGAATCCGGTAACAGGCAGGGTTGTATAGTGGTGCTGGTGAATTTTGAATTTATCATTCATGACCAAATTTTGCCAATGGGAAAATTTTGCGCAATTTGATTGAAGGAGCAGGCCATCGGATTTCACGGTAACGATCGTTACCGGTAGTATGTCGGCAAAACCACGGAACCGAAATTTCGTTTCCCATGA
>JAECMU010020311.1:0-12923 GCA_016106625.1 Dracogyra subfuscus
AAGATGTTGTAGCGCATACCTGTTACAGGAAAGTTTTGTGTGGGTGAGTGGGAGAAGGGACGGGGTAGTTTTGGTGCTGAGTTTTAAAGGGACATTCCTGAGTTTGCTGCAGTATTTTAAGATGTCTTAATATTTGTAAGGAGCCCAAACTGAATTTCGTCTTCAAATAATTTCGTACGTACGAAAAAATCTTTTTTAGAAAATAAAACGAAAATTAACCTAGTAAAAATATTAGAACGATCAGAAACACGTTTAATATAGAGCCGCTAATAGTCTAAACAAGAAAATATATTTAGTATGTAAGTTTAATCGTAGAAATATTTTATTAGTCGGAAACATCTTACAATGCGGCAAACTCGGGAATGTCTCTTTAATTTCCCGTAGGATTAAATAAATATCAAAAGTTGCGCATTTTCTTTGAAGGAAATTTGGCGTATTTTAAACGGTTCCCCGGAATATAAAGGGGAGCTACGTATTGCTTTGAATTTAGTATGCCGAGATGGGCGGGACGTTACCCAGTGGTACAGCGCTCGCTCGATGCGCGGTCGGTCTGGGATCGATCCCCGTCGGTGGGCCCATTGGGTTTTTTCTCGTCACAGCCAGTGCACCACGACTGGTATATCAAAGGCCGTGGTATGTGTTATCCTGTCTGTGGGATGATGCATATAAAAGATCCCTTGCTGCTAATCGGAAAGAGTGGCCCATGAAGTGGCGACAGCGGGTTTCCTCTCTCAATATCTGTTTGGTCCTTAACCATATGTCTGACGTCAAATAACCGTAAATAAAATGTGTTGAGTGCGTTGTTAAATAAAACATTTCTTTCTTTCTAGTACGCCGAGAGTAGTTCATGAGGTTATAGGCGGTCGGGCTGCTGTTTTTATTGGGGTGCAGCAGGCTCGCTTTTGTCCGAATTAAACAAAAATATCCTTATCTGGATAGCTGTGTACATAGAGGGTTGTAAACGAATCACTGCGCATCGTTACATGGATTACAATTAATTGTGAGGGTAGAATGATGGAAATACGTGGTAAAAAGACCTCAGGTTAGCACATTTGGTCAGAATATCTGTATTATTGTATCTGGAGGTGTTTCTCCAGCAGTTACACGCACCCTGCCCACACACACATTATGCCAGTGATAAAGTGTTAGCTTGATGCGCAGTCGGTCTGGGATCGATCCACGTCGGCGGGCAAATTGGGATATGTCTCGTTAAAAGCAGTGCACCTCGACTGGTATATCAAAGGCCGAGGTGTATGATACTCTGTGGAATGGTGGATATAAAATATACCTTGCTACTCTAAGAATATTTGTCAAAATTACGAAATGTTTAACATCTAATAGCCGCCGATTCTTTTTTTTTTTTTTTTGATGGCAAAACGAAGGAAATTTTAACTTTGGAAAACAATCTGTGTATAGTACTCATGTCTGTTAGATACTAATTGTGTTACAAGTCGTTTAAAAATGTATCCTGGTCGCTTTCGTTCATTAGATACTTTAAAGGGACATTCCCGAGTTGCATTGTAAGATATTACAGATGTTATATTGTGTTGGGTACCCAGCCATGTTTGCAATAAGGGTAACGAAAAGGCAGATGTTGCTTTGAACTTGTTCCATGTCCATGTTGGTGTCCCCTGCAGTGATTTTAAATTTCATATTAACCAATATATGTTTTCGACTTGGCAAGATGATTGGGACGGTACGGTTGCGAATAAGCTTCATTCTGTCAAGGCAGTCCTGGGAGTGTGGCAGTCATCCTATAGGCGGTGCAGGAAGGATGAAGTAGTCGTATGCCGTGCCCGCATCGGCCATACGTTTATGACGAATTCATTTATTTTAAAGAAGGACCCTCCTCCTCAGTGTGAACACTGTCAGTGTGCATTGACTGTGCGCCATATTTTGGTGGAGTGTGATCATCTCAAGCCGACAAGAAATGATGTATTTGGCAACAGAAATGTTTTGGAATAGTTTAAATTTCATCCAATGTTAATTGTATAGGCTTTAAAACATTTTGACTTCTAGACAAAAGTTTAAGATATACATTATACTTCCACCCCACACTGTCGTTTTACATAAGTGTATATATAAATAGTGCGTTCATATACGTACCATTTGTGACACCCAATAGCCGATATGTACTCTTGAGCTGGGGTGTCGTTAAACATTCATTCATTCATTCATTTCCGACTAATAAAATATTTATACGATTAAAGGGACATTTTTGAGTTTGTTGCAGTATTTTAAGATGTTATCGACTAATAAAATATTTCTACGATTAAACTTATTTTCTTCTTTAGAATATCAATGTCTGTATATTTAATGTGTTTCTGGTCGTCTTAATATTTATAAGAAGACCAAACTGGATTTCGTCTTCAAATAATTTCGTACATACGAAAAAATATTTTGTAGGAAATAAAATGAAAATTAACTTAGTACAAATATTACAACGATCAGAAACACGTTTAATACAGAGCCACTAATATTCTAAACAAGAAAATATATTTAATATGCAAGTTTAATCGTAGAAATATTTTATTACTCGATATCATCTTAAAACACTGCAGCAAAGTCAGGAATGTCCCTTTAATAGAAATATGTTATTAGTCGGAAATATCTTGCATTGCAGCAAACTCGGGAATGTCACTTTAAACTTGCATATTAAATATATTTTCTTGTTTAGACTATCAATGTCTGTATATTTAATGTGTTTCTGGTCGTCTTATATGTAAGAAGCCCAAACTGGATTTCGTCTTCAAATAATTTCGTACGTACGAAAAAAATATTTTTTAGGAAATAATTTTCAATTTCAATTTTTTTTTTTCAATATTGTTTAACGTGCACATTCAGAGCAAGCTGTTATAGTGCACGCCTGTCTTGGGCACACACCTCAGCTATCTGAGCTGTCTGTTCAGGACAGAATAGAAATTAGTGGGTTAGTTGTTATTGTTAGTGAAAGAGAAAAGAGGGTGTAGCGGCCATACACCTACCCAATGAGTCCTTAAAAACTCGCTCTGGGTGGGAGCCGGTACCGGGCTGCGAACCCAGTACCTACCAGCCTGTTTTCCGGCGACTTAACCGCTAGGCCACCGAGGCCGGTAAGGAAATAAAATGAAATACGTTTAATATAGAGCCACTAATTTTCTAAACAAGAAAATATATTTAATATGTAAGTTTAATCGTACAAATATTTTATGAGTCAATAACATCTTAAAATATTGCAGCAAACTCAGGCATGTCTCTTTAAATGATTTGGAAGGGACACTAGTGTTCCTCCGATAACTACAGTAAAATTATAGCATCCACCCACATCCTGGATGATTGACTTCCCAGAAGAGGCTATCGCCAAACAAATGGGCTGATCTTATCAGTGTAACAGTCTATATCTCCTTTATCAGCTATCCAAGATCGTTCACCCTGTAGACTTGCAAAATGGAACAAATTAATCGGAAAGACCAATCCCTTACTTATCGGAAATCGAGTTTCTTATTTACTGGGACAATCACGGATAGTTGATTGATTGTGGCGGTCAGGCGTTGCATTACAACAAAGTTGTGAAAAACACGTGTTTGATGATAAGTAATGGCTAGAGCCTAACCTATCTGTTTACCTCGCCCTCGGGATCCCGGCGGGTGATAAATCAGCTGGAAATCTTCACAACAACGTCATGAATGTCAAAACATGTCTTCATATCGCAGACGCAATTTCTGACTGACACTGCCAAATAACACAATTCGCATCCAGTAATCTAAAATCCAGAATTTGTATATCCCACTGGGTAGCGTGTAAATTACATTTTAACTGATAGTGAAAATTGCAACATACACGTCATACGTAAAGACATTTTACCGGAGTCAATAGCTTTATTTATTGTGTTAAGATCGCTTGTAGATAGAGATTATGTTAGACATTGATCTAGTGACATTTACATCTAAACAAGCATTCTGAGATACCGCTAAAGTAATAGATGTTCACTACAGAGCTAAAAGTGTTTCGTATCTCCCTGGTTCAAGACACATAACTCTGTGAAGAATGGCTAAATCGCCAAGATATTCAACGTTTATCTGTAAACACGGTCAAGTTGAACACAGCTTAATATCGTGAGGCATTACAAACAAAGAATACTGAAAACAAAAACAATTCTGTCAAAAAATGGAAAAATTGCTAAGAAAGTCAAATCTGTTATGTAACAATACATGATAAGCTATTAAATAAATGCCAGCTCAGTGTTTTGAGGCTTATTAAACAGGCAGTCCGGAAAACTAACTGTGGGGCAGACGAAAATACAGAACAGAACAGCAGACACAACTGGTTCCGCAACGGTAGCAATTGTAGGAGAAGATTCGGGGACCAGGCCGACAATGAGGTGGTCTTCCTCTTCATCCATACGTTGAGAGGATACAGCAGAAGACGCCGCTGTCGGCAGTGGGGCTGCCGTTTGGGTATCTCTGGGACAATGTAAACGTTTTTTGATGTCAGACTTGGGATTGTTATGGTATTAGAGCGGGATTCGTTTATTACTCTTTGGTGGACAGCGATTGCAAAAACATTATATAACTTGCTCCCTGACTAATATGGCTAATGAGTACTCTGGCTACATATCCGAGAGTCGTGGTGACAGCATTCCCATCATAGTCATGACTCTAAAGTTTGACTGATTACCAAAGCTGGTCAACATAAGTCCTAGCGTGGAAGGTAGAGATTTACTGAGACTGGCGTGCCAACAAGTTTCATCTTCAAAGTATTTTCGCAAGTGTGTTTTGGGATTTGTAGCAAAGGGTCCCGGCCTCGGTGGCGTCGTGGTTAATCCATCGATCTACAGGCTGGTAGGTACTGGGTTCGGATCAAAGTCGAAGCATGGGATTTTTAATCCAGATACCGACTCCAAAACCCTGAGTGAGTGTTCCGCAAGGCTCAATGGGTAGGTGTAGACCACTTGCACCGACCAGTGATCCATAACTGGTTCAACATATGCCATGGTTTGTGCTATCCTGCCTGTGGGAAGCGCAAATAAAAGATCCATTGCTGTTAATCGACATAAGAGTAGCCCATGGTGTGGCGTCAGCGGGTTTCCTCTCAAAATATGTGTGGTACTTAACCATATATGTCTGACGCCATATAACCGTAAATAAAATGTGTTGAGTGCGTCGTTAAATAAAACACTTTCTTTTTTCTTTCTTTGTAGCAAAGGATGTTTTATATGCACTATCACACAGATAGGATAGCACATACCACATACGGCCTTAGGTGCATTGGCTACAATGGGAAAACTCCCAATGCGCCTATCCACTGGTCTACTTCCAACCCCATCATAAAAACCGCGAAGATTATTGAGGTTATTATTAAAAGCGCACTACAGACATAACAGTTACCTGAACGCAAAACCGTAATACATAGTCCGGACTCTATCTAATACTAATGTATGTCGTGTTTAACGACACCACTAGAGTACCTTGATTTATTAATAATCGGCTATTGGATTTCTACATTTTTGTTCTATTACATTGTAGTAGTAAATGATCTTTTAAGTGCAAATTCCCACAGATAGCATAGCACATACCACATCTTTTGATATACAAGTCGTGGTGCACTGCTTGGAACAAGAAATAGCCGAATAGGCTCACTAACAAGGATCAATCCTAGACTGACCGCGCATCAAGCGAGCCCTTTACGGTCTACGTATCACCCCTTCAGGCCGTATCTCTGCATAATGCTGAGTCCAAAGGGTATTTTTAACACAATAATGGCTGATTCTATAAATATCTATCTAGTGCCTTCGTCTGTAGGACTGCAAGTCCCTCGTAAATCCTTCACTCGATGTTGCGTCCATAATCTACCGCAAAAATCAGTACTGCCACTCCCAAACTAGTTTACTAAATTAGAAATAGTCCTTGGACTATGTGTGTCTACGAAGGACTGTGGGTAGTGTGGAATCCTATGACATGGAGTACATCGTCAACTATGGTATATATCAAACACTGACGGCTCTCTTCTGGTGATATAACGCTAACACCAGTACACCAGTCAGTACTGTCAGTCAATAATACGTATCGTGTACTAACTGTGGGTGTAATATTACACAGTTATGTTACACTAACACCAGTACACCAGTCAGTGCTGTCAGTCAATAATACGTATCGTGTACTAACTGAGGGTGTAATATTACACAGTTATGTTACACTGACACCAGTACACCAGTCAGTGCTGTCAGTCAATAATACGTATCGTGTACTAACTGTGGGTGTAATATTACACTGTTATGTTACACTGACACCAGTACACCAGTCAGTGCTGCCAGTCAATAATACGCATCGTGTACTAACTGTGGGTGTAATATTACACTGTTATATTACACTTACACCAGTACACCAGTCAGTACAGTCAGTCAGTAATACGTATCGTGTACTAACTGTGGGTGTAATATTACACAGTTATGTTACACTGACACCAGTACAACAGTCAGTGCTGTCAGTCAATAATACGTATCGTGTACTAACTGAGGGTGTAATATTACACAGTTATGTTACACTGACACTAGTACACCAGTCAGTGCTGTCAGTCAATAATACGTATCGTGTACTAACTGTGGGTGTAATATTACACAGTTATGTTACACTGACACCAGTATACCAGTCATTGCTGTCAGTCAATAATACGTATTGTGTACTAACTGTGGGTGTAATATCACACTGTTATGTTACACTGACACCAGTACACCAGTCAGTGCTGTCAGTCAATAATACGTATCGTGTACTAACTGTGGGTGTAATATTACACTGTTATGTTACACTGACACCAGTACACCAGTCAGTGCTGTCAGTCAGTAATACGTATCGTGTACTAACTGTGGGTGTAATATTACACAGTTATATTACACTGACACCAGTACACCAGTCAGTACTGTCAGTCAATAATACGTATCGTGTACTAACTGTGGGTGTAATATCACACTGTTATGTTACACTGACACCAGTACACCAGTCAGTGCTGTCAGTCAATAATACGTATTGTGTACTAACTCTGGGTGTAATATCACACTGTTATGTTACACTGACACCAGTCAATGCTGTCAGTGACTAATAATACGTATTGTGTATCATATACCTTATCCGATACCAAAACTGGATCTTTGCACTAGGCAGAGTCTAAAGGACGTAATTGGAAATCGTAATTGCTTTCATGATCCACTATCGGTGCTCGTCATAAGGAAGACCGCCAGTCTATGAAATATGCGACATGTTTCGCCTCTTAAACCGTACGTAAGAGGTCTGCAACTCTCAAGCTTAGAAAACCGAAACATGCACATGATAAAGCTCAATGGACTATATACAGCTGCGATGGCACAAACATGTGCAGGAGCAGATGCAGACATTTTCTAGTGATGAGGTACACCGTGTAAAGGGGGCACCTATTGCATTCAAAAGTATACTGACCTATTATAGGGCATCTTCCACAACATTAAGCTGTGCAAGATATCCTGCACTAATATCCAATAACTGCATCGTATTCCTGCAGATCAACTAAACATGGATTGTTCATGGCACTTTAAAATGACATTCCTAAGTTTGCTGCATTGTAAGATGTTTCCGACTAATTTTTACGATTACATTTACATATTAAATATATTTTCTTGTTTAGAATAACAGTGTCTGTATATTCGATGTGTTTCTGGCCGTCTTAATACTTGTAAGAAACCCAAACTGGATTTCGTCTTCAAATAATTTCGAACGCATAAACAAATATGTTAGGAAATGAAACGAAATTTAACCCAGTACAAATATTAGAACGAGCAGAAACATGTTTAAAGGGACATTCCTGACTTTGCTGCAATGTTTAAGATGTTATCGACTAACAGAGACTTTTTAACGATTGTAATTACATATCCAATACATTTTTCTGCATAAAATATAAGTGGCTTTATATTAAACGTGTTACATATCGTTCTAATATGTTTGCTAGATTAAATTTCGTTTATTTCCTAAAATATTTTTATTTCGTACGTACGAAATTATTTGAAGACATTATCCAGTTTGGTCTTCTTTCAGATAGTTAGGCGACCAGAAACACATTGAATATACAGACACTGATATTCTAAACAAGAAAATATATTTAATATGTAAGTTTAATCGTAGAAATATTTTATTAGTCGAAAACATTTTAAAGGGACATTCCTGAGTTTGCTCCATTGTAAGATGTTTCCTACTCATACCATATTTCTACGATTAAACTTTCATTTTAAATATATTTTCTTGTTTTGAATATCAGTGTCTGTATATTCAATGTGTTTCTGGTCGTGTTAATATTTCTAAGGAGCCCAAATTGAATTTGTCTTCATATAATTTCGTACGTACGAATTTTTTATTTTTTTTAGGAAATAAAAGGAATTTTAACCTAGTACAACTATTAGAATGATCCGAAACACGTTTAATATACAGCCGCTAATATTTTATGAAGAAAAATATATTTGATGTGCAATTACAATCTTTAAACAGTCTCTGTTAGTTGATAGCCTCTTAAACATTGCAGGAAACTCAGGAATGTCCCTTTAATATACAGCCACTAATGTTTTATGCAGGAAAATATATTTGATATTTGCTTACAATCGTTAAAGGGGCATTCCTGAGTTTGCTGCAACTATTAAGATGAATCGACTAACAGAAACGTTTTAACGATTGTAATTACATATCAAATATACAAACATTACAAGAATAGTAGGAGGTAGAGTTACATAAAATTACATCTTTTAAACTAAAACAAACAAAGGGTCTGTGACTTTTTCTTTCTTCGTTTTGTACAATTACTAATTTTTAAATTATGAAAAATATCGTCGCTATCGGACAAAAATGGCATAAATCAAAAATATACTTTTTACAAGAGGAACACAAAATAGAATACATTTCTTAATCTTCTTCTTATATAAGTTAAACTATCTATAGGAAACTGATCAATTTTTTTTTAGCTCTTCTTTTCATGCCAGAGCACTGGTATGTGAGATACGCCATTTTATTTGATATAATAAAATTGGTTTGTGTTTGTATTATTCATGCCAGACAAGACAAAATCGATTTTATTGGTATTAATGAGTTACCTCGTTATTCTTATAATACACAAAGTACTAATCAAAGAGGAGTACTTGTAGTAAAACGATATTAAAATAATGCCACTTTTTACCAAGGACATACATGTACAACCCTTTAAAGGGACATTCCTGAGTTTGCTGCAATATTTTAAGATGTTATCGACTAATAAAATATTTCTACGATTAAATTTACATATTAAATATATTTTCTTGTTTAGAATATTAGTGGCTCTATATTAAACATGTTTCTGATCGTTCTAATATTTGTACTAAGTTAATTTTATTTTATTTTCTAAAACATATTTTTTCGTACGTACGAAATTATTTGAAGACGAAATCCAGTTTTGCCTTCTTATAAATATTAAGACGACCAGAAACACATTAAATATACAGACTTTGATATTCTAAACAAGAAAATATATTTAATATGTAAGTTTAATCGTAGACATATATTATTAGTGGGAAATATCTTATAAAGCAGCAAACTCGGGAATGTCCCTTTAATTAATGTAATATAACAGATTTCTGTGATGTACACATACATTGTATACATTGCATATGACATGAAGTTCAGTTGGGAAACACTATATTGGATATAGATAATTTTACGTTTAAAGGGACATTCCAGGTTATCTACTAATAGAGACTTTTTAACGATTGTGTGTTGAGTGTGTCGTTAAAAAAATAAATATTTAACGATTGTAATTATCATATTAAATATATAGTTTTGCCAAAGTATTAGGGACTGTATATTAAATGTGTGTCTAGTCGTTCTAATATATGTACTAGGTTAATTTCATTTTATTTCCTAAAATATAGTTGTTCGTACATATGAAAACAAAACTTAGTTTGGGCTTCTTAAAAATATTAACACGATCAGAAACATATTGAATAAACAGACACTGCTATTCCAAATAAAAAAATATATTTAGTATGTAAGTTTAATCGTAGAAATGTTTTATTAGTTGGAAACATCTTACACTGGAGCAAACTCAGGAATGTTCCTTTAAGATATTTATTAACAAAATAGAAGAAAATGCCACCTTGTTAAAAACAATACGAGTCCAGTTACCGAGTTTGTTACTTTGGTCAGTTGTATGCTTTAATATTATGGCAGAATAAATAGGTGTAAAATTATAACATTTTCATTGGTAGACGTATTCGGTAGCACATGCCTTTGAATAACATTGTTTTCTACACTTCTCGAATTGAATGCGAGTTTAGTAGCATACGCTAATCCGCCATTGGCTGCGCGGATATTCGTGCATCTTCAATAAAAGCCAGCAGCGAGCGCCTGTAATCGGAATACACTGGGATCGATGATCAGAGTCAGAGGGAGAACTCGTGAATCCGCTATTAGCGGTTTGTTTCTGAGACTGGCGAGATATTGGCTGTTAGGCTCGTTACTACACTGGTCTAACAACGGCGGGCAGGCACTCGTCGTAAAGGCTACAGACAGGCACTCGTAAAGGCCACAGACAGGCTCTCGTCGTGAAAGCTACAGACACAGGCACTCGTAAAGGCTACAGACACAGACTCATACAGACGTGCTTGGTGGAAATTCACTTAACTGTTAGGAGCATCTCTAATGGTATCGGTGTGAATAGTGATTAGAAGTTTCTGTGGGATTTTTGTGTGTGTGAAGTTTTTTTCTTCTTCTTCTTCTTAGAATTCGACACCTTGTGCAAAGTAAGTTGAAATACAAAACAATTATATTTTGTATAATACTGTTCTGAATAATATGACTATAATGAGAAGTGCAAATGTGTATGTATCTCTCTCTCTCTCTCTCTCTCTCTCTCTCTCTCTCTCTCTCTCTCTCTCTCTCTCTCTCTCTCTCTCAGCTACTAAACTCGCATTCAATTCGAGAAGTGTAGAACATATGTTATTCAAATATTCAAAGGCATGGGAGAGAGAGAGAGCATTTATGTGTGTGTTTATTTGTTGGTTTGTGTGAGTATATATGGGTTTGTGCTTGTGTATATGCATGTCTTTGTGCGAGCGATAACTCTTTTAAGTTGACCGGCCTCGGTGGCGTCGTGGTTAGGCCATCGGTATACAGGCTGGTATGTACTGGGTTCGGATCCCAGTCGAGGCATGGGATTTTTTATCCAGATACCGACTCCAAACTCTGAGTGAGTGCTCCTCATGTCTCAATGGGTAGGTGTAAACCACTTGTACCAACCAGTGATCCACAACTGGTTCAACAAAGGCCATGGTTTGTGTTATCCTGTCTGTGATATGGCGACAGCAGGTTTCCTCTCAAAATCTGTGTGGTCCTTAACCATATGTCTGACGCCATATAACCGTAAATAAAATGTGTTGCGTGCGTCGTTAAATAAAACATTTCTTTCTTTTAAGTTGCTTACTTTAGTCACTGTTGTTTCCTAATACAACATCAACAACACTTTTAATAAACTCGTGTAAATTTGCTAATAAGTGTTTGATGTCTAAGATTCAAAACAGTGTCGCCATTCTTGGCTACTGTGACCCGTTTGAAGTGCCCTTCTTACATTCTCTTTGAGAATGGCCAATACAGCACAAATTGAATGTTGAGAAAAAGTCAGTATCTGTGATATTTGTAGTTTTGCACAGTTTTTTACACTGTTTTTATTTAAATCATGAATGGTTATATTGATGTTGATCGTCACGTTATTAGTTTGCATTACCATAGTTTGACACCCAATAGCCGATGTATTTTTTGTGCTGGGGTGTCATTAAACATTCATTCATTCATTCATGTTGCCCTTCATGGTGACTTTTTTTTTAATTTACCATCCATAAAATATAGTAAATAGTTAGCTTCACGACGTATTGTCAGTCCACATTTCCTGAGATTTTCCAATTGCATGTTAGATAGTCATATTAACGTCCAAAACCGTGAAACATAATACCGTAATGATTCGCTTTATGTCAACAATAATACTGTAACACATTGGTGTATGTCAAACGTAACATTGAATAGCTTCATGTCAACAATAATACAGTATTGCTTCGCTTTATGTCAACAATACCGTAAGGCTTTGCTTTATGTCAACAATAATACCGTAACGCTTCGCTTTATGTCAACAATAATACCGTAAGGTTTTGCTTTATGTCAACAATAATAACGTAACGCTTCGTTTTATGTCAACAATAATACTGAAACGCTTTGCTTTATGTCAACAATAATACTGTAACGCTTTGCTTTATGTCAACAATAATACTGAAACGCTTTGCTTTATGTCAACAATAATACTGAAACGCTTTGCTTTATGTCAACAATAATACTGTAACACTTTGCTTTATCAGCAATAATACCGTAACGCATCGCTTTATGTCAACAATAATACCGTAACGCTTTGCTTGATGTCAACAATAATACTGTAACACTTTGCTTTATTTCGCTGTGATCGCTGAGTGCAACGAATCACTGTATCATCGTAGGAAGTTGAACGATATATAAAATGGAATGAATGAATATTTGACATCCCAGCGCAAAAGTACGTCGGCTATTGGGTGTCAAACAATGGGGAAATATATTAAATGAATTGATCAATATAAAACTAAAATACAGTGTAAAGAGCTGTGCAGCATAAATAGCACAGTATATTAATGGGACATTCGAGTTTGCAGCAATGTTTAAGATGTTATCGACTAACAGATACTTTTTAACGATTGTAATTAAATATCAAATACATTTCCCTGCATAAAATATTAGTGGCTGTATATTAAACATATTTCTGATCGTTCTAATATTTGTACTGGGCTAAATTACGAAATTATTTCAAGACGAAATCCAGTTTGGGCTTCTTACAAATATTAAGACGACCAGAAATACACTAAGTATACAGATACTGACATTCTAAAC